>JAAAKQ030502927.1:0-11409 GCA_010016005.3 Zanna intricata | reverse complement strand
AACAATTTATTACTCTCAAAATAGATAAACATAATAAATAAATAAATAAATAAATTATATATATATATATATATATACACCTAAAACATACAAAATAGTAATTCAAATAAACAGTTAAGATTGATTTAAAGACAATAAAATTGTAAATATCAAAATACAGTCCAATTTATAACATGATGATTAATAGAAACTAATACTGCATTAATAATAAGATGAAAACAGAAAATTGTTAAATTTTTACCATTTTCTTTCTGAAAGTATTATTTACTTTTTATTATTTACAAAAAAAAAAACAACCCTACACTTTATGAATGAATGCAACTGTCACTTCCATTACTGTATACCAATATCTCCGCGAACAACATTTTATTCGGTGACAACCAGTGTCCACAATGGAATGACATTCTCTTCATTCGGTGTTACAAAACGCTTACTGTTATCGCAACTGCACCGAACTCGGGGTTGCAAAACTAGTGACTCTGTCCGCTGGTGCCCGATAATATTTATCTCTCTTTGCTTGTCGAATCTATACATGACACATCCTTTAAATTTAAGCGTAATAATTTTCATTGTCCACGCCCTTACATATTTGAAGTGAAAACATTTTTTGGCGCGTTGTGCTGGATACTTTTGTGATAGACTTTTGCGTGGAGGAAAAAAAAGCTTACAAGTAATCAAAAATCGTTACGAGACGTTAAGAATACATATAGGAGAGAAAGACATGGAGAGAGAATTTATACATATATGCTTATACTATATATAGAATGAGAGGTGGAAGAAAAAAACATTGATGATCCGTCGGTGATTCCCAATACACATCTCTCTCTATCTTTCTGTGTACTTAAGCATATGCGCATATACGTTTACATCAAAATATAGTAAAGAAAAACGTAGATTCCACATCTCTTTCTGTATACCAGTACACATATACGTATACATTAATACAATTATAGAAAGGCTGTTTAGTTATCTGGAGTACGTTGCTTTGTAGATATGGTTGTGTATACCTACTCGTATATGTATTGAAGAGTTTATTAAGTTGTTTATATAAAATAATTTTTTAAATTCGGTATACATGTTTTCTATTTAATAAAGAACCAAATTTAATTTTTATTATCAAATTATTTAATTAACCATTACATTATATTATAAATAGATTTCTTAAGTAGTCTATTAAGTCTTTTTAAATGAATAATCACTTACATTAGATCAGCAGTAGAATCAAATATAATTATTAATCAATGATCGGTACTCATTGTTTCTGTAAGTTCCTATTCCGGTCCGGTAATCTTTCTGGTCTAACAGATGCTTTTGGAGGTGCCATTGTCTATATTCCAAAGAAAAAGTTGTTAAATGAAACTGTTGTTCTAAATAAGGAATTTTAATTCTTTTTACATTCTTCTTTCTTTATTTTCTCTTTCTTTCTTCTTAACTGTGTAACAAGTTTCTTTCGAAGAAAACTCGTTACACAGATACATTTTTCACAGTTACACATCCTGACCCCAAAGGGGAAGACACCCACCACGTGACGGATCTAATCATCACACCACTCTCTCTGTTCATTGCCCTAACGGGCTTTACCGAGGGATTTTGTGGTACGGTGTTAAAATCCCCGTTTATATTTAGATATAAACTATATCTAAAAAGGAAAAAGGAAACACCATCACCATCACCGTCACCATCACCATCGAGAAGTACTGAGATTTACTACTGAATCAATGAGAGGGAGCTATTTAGACTAAACATTCATATCTAGCAAAAAGAAAATACTCTTTCATCACAAAAATGGGCTTGCACTAGTATCGGGTTGTTGTAGCAAAATTCCATTACCAACGCTTTGATGTGCTTCCACGTATTCCGTATTCGTCAGATTTAGCTTCTAGTAATTTTTTCGTCTTCGGAAACCTGAAGGAATGGCTCGCTGGTCGAAGATTTGGTTAAAATAATGAGGTCAAAACAGAAACAACTGCTTATTTTCCCTGGACAAATCACATTACAATGAATATATTAAAAAAGTTTTAAAGTTTTCGTCTAAATATATAAAATTGCAAGATGTCTACGTTGAAAAAAGTTCTGAAAAATCTCGTATTTTTTGTGTCAGACAGAGAATTTTCTGAAAAACCCCGCAACTGCTAAAATTGAAAACTTTTAGGATGAAATTGAATCTAAGCCAATTAGTATACACTCAATAAATTGGTAAAATTAAACAATAAATTTTAAACTATCAACATGTAATCAAATTTAAGTTCTTAAATAAAGACGTTACAACACAATTTATAAGAAACTGCAACTTTACGTACTTTTTTGAACCCCTACAATTAAGTACCGTGAACCATATAAAATGTTATCTATTCTTTACTTATTTTTCTAGTTCTTTGTAACTATAACTTGCAGAACAAATAATTTCCATTTACTGAGTAAAAGATATGGTATTTAAAATTATTCCTTAATCCAGGAAAAGAAATTTAATTATTAATATTTTTATCATTACTTTTTAAATATCCGGTATGAGATATGAAGGTTTATTCGTGATAATAGGATAAATTTATTAATTCCTTACAAAACTAAAAATGTTAATCTGACCGAAATTTAAAAACCCGTAATATTATAAAAGACACAGAGACGTTACTATTCAAATATATTCCCTCTTTCAGAAGCTACATTTATTTAAAAGTTAGTTATCAACGCACCTTTTTAAGTCATGCACATACTGTAATTTAAACTTTAACGAATACTTTAACAAATCATAAATATTAATTATCTAAATATTTCAGAGTTGTACTATTAAGTAAAAATAAATAATTTCTCTATATTTTCCATTCTTTACAAACTCTTGTTTATTATTTATTTAAATCTGTTAGATTAAAACAGATTTATTTTGTTTAAAAAATATTTTATGCTATAATTAAAATTAAACCACATTAAAATAACTGTTCATAAATATGAGTATATTCATTAATGGATGTGATATAGATACTAAAATATAAAACCAAAATTTATATGTAGAAGAATATTCTAGGTAAAGATAAATAAAAAAAAAATGAATTATTGAGTTAACTATTTTAAAAGGAAATAAATAAACAGGAATCTCATAACCATTTTAAGAAACAATTTACATTTATAATAGACGAAACGTCGTGTTATTTTATATCATTTCTTTTAAATAAAGCCAAACATTCATTATGCCTTCAAGCTTACTTCTTGCTCTGCCTACACCCTAACACAAGTATTACGAATTAACATACAGAGTTGAATATTCATAAAACCAGATTTTCCCTTATCTTGTGTTTACATTCAGTTATGGAAATATGGTAGAAGTGGAAAACAGAAAAAAAAAATTCAAGGAAGAAAGGAAAGGCAGCATATTATTTTATTTTAAAATGAAAAAATAAATTTGTCTTATTTAATATTTATAAAAAAAAAATTAAGATTTTATTTTAGTAAAACCCTTAAATATACTTTTAATTTTTTATGAGAACAATTTAATCGGTTCTAAATTCACTTATCTGTCTCGATAGGTGTAAAGAAATTATATATGTTTACACGTTCTGAACCCGTACTATTACCTTTCTCGATTTTTGTAAGGAATAAACGAAAATTGAATTACGGAACATCCATACAGGCTCATGAGAGTCAGTACCGAACAATTAGTTATGACAATCTACTTATGAAGAGAATCTTGCGTTACCAATGATTAAATTTTATTGGTATACATAAATCTTTTGAAATCAAAAATGTAAAGAGGATTACCGATGTTCCTAAAAGAATGTTAAGCTTAAATTTAAGATTCACTTTGCTTTTTATTTAAGTTAGATACTTTCAACAGGTAAAGAATTATAGGATTAGGCATGATAGTTAATCCACCGGGTTTGTCTAGTGGTTAACGCGACATCGCAAATCATCTGATTTCGAAGTCTAAGGTTCAAATCCTAGTAAAGATAAAATTTTTTATACGGGTTTTAATACTAGATCGTGGATACTGATGTTCTTTGGTGGTTGGGATTTAATCACACTTCTCAGGAGTGGTCTACCTGAGATTGTACAAGACTACACTTCATTAGCATTCATACACATCATCCTCATTCATCCTCTGAAGTAATACCTTACGGTAGTTCCGGATTCTAAAGAGATAAAGAAAGAAGGCATGATTGTTAATTTAGTAAGTCTAAACTACTTTTCAGGTCACTCCTGAATTTCCGAAATAAAAAAAAATTTTGATTTAGTTGTTCTTAAACCGGTCAACATGAAATCATTGGTTTGTAATTTGAAGCTCACATTTTAGGTAAATATGTTTCGATCTTCCATTAGATTATGATCCATAATCAAATTATGGTGAGTGGGCTATGCTGAATGAGAAAGTTCTAAAACTAAGCGATAATGTTTTGTCTCATATCATACTTCTTCCATCGGCAGAATTTCCTAGCCAACATTCACTAAGTAATACTTTTACTCATAGAAAATGTAGTCGGTTCATCTTCGGTAGGGGTAAGTTTCCACTGGGCTTGCCGAAGGACTCTCATACCTGTTTGTTACCTGTAACCATCGCACAGAGAGCCTATTGATGAAATTGCTATTGAATAAAATCAGGTCTCCTAAACCTTTTTAGAATAAAATACAAACAAAAATTTAAATTGCTATAATAGAATACTACTTGGAATGCCCTTTTACTCAATGACAAATTAAGGGGATTTAATTTTCATAGAAGTCATATATTGAATATAACATAAGAAATTGTTTCTATATATATATATATATATATATTTTATAAACTTTTATGGCCTTTTTAAAAATGTTTAACTATTAAGTTTTGTGAATATTATAAACGGGTTAAAAAACAATAGACCAAACAAAGGTTTTTATGAAAACTTTCGGCGAGTAGTACCCTGCAAATTTAATGATATGATGTACCCGTAAAATGCTACGTTTATAAATTTGTTCCGATAAAACTAACTTGGTTCTCGCAAATATTTTAATAGAATTTCACAATAAACTATTTACATTTATTAATTGTTATGATCATATCAGTTCATGTACTTAATACCAGCAGCAAATGAAGATAGACTGTCATCATATCAAGTTATAAATTTACGAAAAGGGAAAAATAATTCTTTATATCAAATTGGAAATGCGGCCCAGATACCTGACATTCGAAATTCATCAAAAAATGAAGTTATAGTTGCAAAGAGGTTCAGAAATGAACTGGCCGTTAAGAAAGACAACGCTGCTTGGCGATGCTAAAATTACCTTCGGGCGACCAAAAAAGTCATCCCAGTATGCAATTTTTAAAAGAAAACATCTTGTAAAAGATGAAAAATTTGATATTGTTTGTATCAGCATAAGAAAAGGGATGGATGAATAATCAATTAGTATTGGACTTGATTAAATCCGTCTGAGATCGTCGACCAGGCACTTTATTATGAAAACTAAACTCCGTAGCACAAAACCAACAGGATGGCTTACACCGCACACTCAACTTCATCTAGTAATAAACTTTTGAAACCATTTTGATATCAATTTTTGAATGGATTTTGAGGCTTGGCCAGAAATACCAGATGTTTTAATTAAAAAATCGTTTAAGGAATTTTTCACTTCCGATACACTGGTTGTAAATGAAGACGGTTATTTGTGGTTAAGTGAATAGGAAGAGAATTGCAATCCTACAGGTGACTGAAACTCGAGCACTAATGACTGTAATTAAGGTAAATTACCTTCTATAATTTATAAATTTTTATTTAAATATTTACAATGTAAATTTTATATAGAAATAAATAAATTTACGCTAAATTTAATAACAAAGACTTTTTTAATGAATGTTACTTCATGTTTCAGAACAAAGAGTTTTTTCCGTTGCTTTTTTTTGTTGCACAGAAATGAAAATAGAATTTATCTTCAGAATTGAAGATAATATAAAATTGCATTTTTGAAAATTTGTAATAATTATTTTACTGTTAGATGGTAAATTAAATTTAATAGAAAAGTCCTTAAAATTTAAAATAAAAAAATTTTAAACCAGAAAGTATTTAAGAGAGAACTGAATTTAGAGATGATGCAAATAGTAAATTTATATATCGTATATGCGTATAAAAGAGAATTTATTTTATAAAATGCAATCGTAACGTATTACAATTGATTTCTCTTAGTTAAATAGAAACATAAAATAACAGGGTTAATGTATTCATTATAAATTTAACTACAAATAGATATTAAAAGGGACACGAAGCGAAATAAAACACAATACTACGATTAACTGCTGGAAAGCGAAAAGGATTCTTAAGTGCCTAAAACGAGGACAAGCAATGTTAGGAAGGAGGATAGCAAGTCGGTTGCAATTTTCTACCCAATATCCATCACATCAACAAGTAAAGTGTGTCTGGAAAGAGATTTAAATTATAGTATCCGACCTTATCCTAATATGATTACATTACACACATTCATATGCATAGACTTAGAATACGTTAAGTCCTTTAATATAATGTTGAACATTTTCTGTATGATAATGTAAAAATACCACCATACTTTTAAATCCAAAGGAACAAAAATAAAATTTATGTGCGTATACAAAAGTACAATATGAACTTTTATGCACTTTCTGTTAATAAAAACCTAATTCTCAATGATTCAATAAAAGTAATTTATTTCATTTAATGTTATTTACAATTTAAAAATGTATGATTATCATAATCAATTGACAATAAAATAATGAATATATAATACTAACAAAAAAAGGATTAAAAATATTCAACATAAAAAAATAAAAATTAATACTGCAAATTATAAATTTCTATAATGTTAAAGTTAGAACCCCTACAAAAATTACTACTAAAATTTTACTAATCATTAATTTTCAGCCGAATTCAAAATATCTAATTTTAAAAAGTATTGGAATATAATGGAATTTTAATAATAATTATTATTTAATTATAATGCCAACTAAAATTTTGTTCATATGAAAACAAAGCACTATAAAAGAACAAAGAAACAAAAAACTGGAAGAAGATAAAAACAAGAAGAGTGACGACATCAACAGACTGCTAACAACCGAACGTGAACTATGACACTAAAGACTATGAGAATATTTATTACAATATGAAATTTTAATTAATAAAGAAACCGAAGACTAACATTAAACATTATTGAATTTTAACTTTGAAAATCATTCAAAATTATGGTATTACAACAATTATTTACAAACCAAGACAACACCAATATTATGAAAAATATCTTTAGGTTTGTATATATAACAATCTATTTTTTTTATTTAAAAAATTTTCTAATTTGATTATCTGGAAAAAGTTACACAGGAAAAGTAAAATTTTATAACAAAAAATAAAATATTGAAATTGTCACACGTTAAAGGTTGAACATACATTAAAAAAAACACAAGGTTCTAAACTGACGACCTTTTTTTTTAAGTTGATTAAAAAAAATAAATAAAAAATATTTTTCCCCCTTATGAATGTGTTCGTTCAATTATATAACCATTCCATTAGCAGATATAAATTCCATCTCACGTTCTGTATATTAGTGAGCAAAAAGATATGTTTACAGGTAACAGTTATGTAATGAATAAAAACTTACAAACGCTTATTTAAACATGAAATTAACACAGTTAAGAAATATCTTTTAGAATATTTGTTATTTTAAAAATTGATGTTAAAATAATGAATAAATATACGTAGAAGTAGCCTGTTTCTAAATTCTATCAATGCAGGAAATTCTGTATTCAACGGATTATTGGTATTAAAATTTTCAATTTTTTTCTATGATACACAAAGGTTTTGATAATTTTGTTTTATTTAGTAAAGGTAGTCAAATAATAACTTTCTTCCACATAAAGAAGTAGAACCTATAAAAATTACTAAGAAAAGAAAAAAATTGCGCTATAAATAGAAAATTTGGAAAGTTTATGTTTTATTTTTTGTATTATCGTGCCTATGTACTCGTATTACACGCTGTTCTAAGTATTTCTTAAAAACCATTGAATGCCAGTTTAAAAGCGTCTTCATAATAAATACACCTTTACTTACGTACTACCTGACACATACTTTGTGAACAGATATTTATTGTATCAACTGTCTACATAACCTCCGGCAGCTACAGTTCCGTGCAGCGGTTAATCGGCTCGAATGTTGTTCAACCAACTCGCTTGATAATCTCTCATCTATTGCACTTTGCGGCGATAAATTTTTAGTCTATCTCAATTTATAACAGACCTTGTTATTCGACTTGAGCCGATTTTTTTTCCTGCGGCATTTCTCTGGTTAACAAAAAATTCAGGGCTTAAATATTTTTCTACAAATATTGAATTTCAAAAAGGCACTGGTTTTTCTAGTTTACCTTTATTTTAAGTAAAAATAAAACTAACTTTTATAGTAATAAACAAAACAAACTATAAATTAAAGTATTATTAATTTTTATATAATTTTAATACTTTAAAGGAGCGTAATTAATAATTAACGAGTGCCGTTCTGGTTTTGAGTACTTATTTTTTAAAACACGTATAACAGTTTTTAGTTATTTTTTAAAGTTGGAATAATTTTCCTTAAAGTTTACTAAGTTAAATATAAAAAAAAAAAAAAAAATTTAATGTAAAGAATACGTCGACAAAAAACAGATTTAATAGATAATTAGAATTAATATAAATTAAAATTCCCTCGAAAATATCAATAGATATAAGTTAATAATAATATCTTTTCATTAAATAAAAAAAAAAAGAAGTCATTTAATCGTGTAATTAATTAGATAATAAATATTACTGCAGTTATATATTGTATTAATTTTATATTAATTTACTTAAGAATTATATTTAATGATAATGCAATTATAAGCATGTAAATGCAATAGACAGAAATATATTCAATAATTTTATAAATCTGAGGAAAACTGAAGGTAATAAAATATTAAATATTTCTTATTCTATTTATAACAGAGACAGAGAAAGGGAAGAGAGTGAGAGAGGTTAAAAAAGAAAATCCTATTAAATATTCTACACGCAAAAAAAGAATAGAATTATTTCATTTAAAAACTATAAATTTATAAAGAAGTATAAATTAATAATATTCTACATATATATATTTAAAGAGAAAATCTATAATGGTGAAAATTTACAAAATTCTATTAATCGGTTACGTGAAGGTTACATGGTGATTTATTAAACTGTAAAAATTAGCGATAAATGGTAAATTTTAGTTATGTACATATGAGAATATGTTCTTAATAAATAAACTTCAGGAAAAAACATCTGGAATAAGTTTCACAGAATAATTTTCTTTTAAATAATTAAATTTTAAACTTTTTAACTAATGATACATAATTTATGAATCTAATATTACTACAGCAGATCTAATATCCACTCATACTTATTTATATTACAATCAATTAAAAAGAACTGAAAGGAATTTCTTGAGGAAAAAAAATTAATATAATAAAAGAAATATTTTTAATTTTGCCATGATTAATTACAATGAAAAATCACAATGAAACTCAGAGTAATTTTCAAAGAAAAATCGCTATCTTTAAGATTTACATTTTCATAAAGGATTAATAACAGTGATCCAAGGAAATAGATCGTGTATTATGTTTGATGATGATGTATGACGTTAGCTGATGACGTGAATGGTGGTATATAAGGAGTAATTACCAAGCTACAAGATAGATTGATGAAGTATGGGTTAGAAATAAAAATTAAAGAAGCAAAAATTAAGAGTTTTGATGACGATAAACTATGAATACGCTATTTCAACGTTGGGTAGAAAAATTGAAAGATTAAAATAGTATATATAATTTATATTAAAAAAACTGATAATAAAAAAAAAAAAAAAAATACAATAAAACAAATAAAAATAAAATGTAGACTAAAAATAGATGCTTGTATAACGTAGTTGAAGGAAATCTCCAAAATTATATATTGCTGAATCGGAAGATCAATATGAAGTAACTCCTCGTTTAATTTTTTTTATTTGAACCAAAGTGTTTATAAGTACGAACTTGGACTTTACAATTGAAAGAAAAAGAGAGGTAACTTGATTCTAAAAAATGAACATCTGAAGATAAATTGATAAAAGTAAATGAAGGGTAAAGGTAGAGGAAACATGGTTCTTGCAACGGTAAATAAAACAAAAGTACTAGATAAAATTTAGAGGATAAAATATTATCACAGTTTGTCATATCCTCAAAGTTAAACAATGTAGTAGGAGAAGGAATTTAAAAAAAAAGAAAGAGAAAAAGAGAAAGATAAACGATAATGAAAAATATTCTAATTATGACAATCTATTTGAAAGGAAATATCATTAAATAATATCGTAAGTAGATCTAAAATGTCAGCAATTGTTTATTATGAGCAAAAAAAAAAAATTTATACATAATAAATTCATACTGGTACAGTATTCTCTATTACTTTCCAGTGAGCGTGGTACGAATTTGTAGCACTGCGATTGATTAGTAAAAAAAAAAAAAAAATAAAAAAATAAAAAAAAAAAAAAACATTTAACTACAAATCCACCTGCCTGTCACCACAAAACACTGTTTAATTATAAAGGTTACAAACAGTATTGGATTAATTACTATACCCAAGGGTATCATATACGTATATCATTAATACATTATGTATGAGAAATTGTGTTCTGCACACGTAATTATGATAAAGTATATTTGGAAGGTATAGTTTAATACATTCCTGCAATCAAATATTTCACATTTGGTTATTTTGTGGTATTTTCCGTATTATAAATTTTCATATTGTACTCATGCAAATTCAGATTTTAATATTTTTTTTATGAAAAATTTATTACAGATGCCTGTAATTAATTTATTACACTCTTCATTTCATGTTTTTCCTTTTTGTAATGTAATCAATTTAGATATTTCAGCGCCTCTTTAGATAAATCAAATAATACAAAAAGAAAAGAGAATTATTTGAAAATTTTTTATTAACTTGTTTTTCTGTAACCTTCATTGTAGTAATAATTTTTAAACCAAAACTGTTGTAAATTTAATTATTTTCAATAATTATTTAATAACATTTATCACATCTTAGATAAAAATCAATTCCCAACCAATTTTTGAGAAATTGTAATCCTATATTTCACTTGAATTTCCTTTACTAAAAGATTAACACGTGTGTAAAATTCAGTGTTAACCGATAGAACTTTTTCTTCAGTTTAAAACTGGTAAATGAATGAAAGTAAAATTCCATAAAATGGAGAGTAGAACGATCGAGAATAGAATCGTAATCTCATTATTTGAAAATCTCTTTGTAAATTGGTGTTATAACATTTTGAATTAAATTTTTGTACAGATATTTCAAAATTGTTTCATTAGAAAGAAAGTACTATTCGTACAAACCATATGCTGCAGTTGTGTGCGTGCGTATGTGGGTGGATTGAGTATTCGTTTATATATATATATATA
>JAAAKQ030502904.1:0-20302 GCA_010016005.3 Zanna intricata | reverse complement strand
GTGTGTGTGTGTGTGTGTGTGTGTGTGTGTGTGTGTGTGTGTGTGTGTGTGTGTGTGTGTGTGTGTGTGTGTGAAATGGCAGTAGCGATTAGGAATGCGATCCTGCAGAGAAAAATACTTACATTTCATAACTTCCTCTAATAATTTTGTTTTCAATAATGTTAAATATGATTCTTTTTAACACAGACTAACATTTGCAAAATATTTTGTCCTATTTTTGTCTACGGTCCGTAGTAGCTCTCTCTCTCTCTCTCTCTCTCTCTGCCTTTCTCTCTCGCACTCTCTCTTTCTCTCTCTCTATGTTATTTGATTAAATTACTGCTAGTTCAGAGAAACTAAAGTATCGTTTTATTTCATCTTTTTGATCTGTCATATATTATCAAGTTGAAAAATTACTTTACAGAATTTAAACACTACCACCACAGTACAATATTATTGTGTAATTTAAATATTTTATAATACACATTGTTTAAATATGTTACTTGGATAACTGGGAGAATATGTTAGCTGACGTAAATGGTATGTTATGATGACAGCCAACCTTTATAATACACGTACTATTTCTGCTGTTATACCGGTGTAATTAAAGAGAATAATTTCGTGTTCTGACATTCACCATAATAACACAAAGGAAAGACAGATATACTAGAATAAAGATAAAATTTATCGTTATTGTTATTATTATTATGATTGTTAATTAAAATTTAATTTCTTAAAACCATCTCGACTTTGTCAGTAGAATACGTAGCATTTACTGTGAAGATTTTTAATCAATTTTTTATTAAAAATTAGCTAAATAATGTTAAATTTCGGTCTTAAAAATCACAACACATATTTTCTTTATGTATCTGCGCTACAAAATGAAATAAAATAAACAGATGGACTTGTATTTAAATTGTTGTCAATTAAATTTTCTG
Organism: Zanna intricata; assembly: GCA_010016005.3. Lineage (NCBI taxonomy): Eukaryota > Metazoa > Arthropoda > Insecta > Hemiptera > Fulgoridae > Zanna > Zanna intricata. The sequence continues at coordinate 19,385 of JAAAKQ030502904.1, read as the reverse complement.
TTTATCTGATTATTGCAATAATAGTTAAATCGATCTTTTATAAAACTTATAAAATTAATTTATTCCATTATCTCTAAATAGAAAACATTTTAAATATTTATAGATATATCTAAATTACCTTACTGAATATGTTTTTGCTTTTTTGTTCAACATCAAAATCTATTTAAAAGCATCAATTGATAAAGCTCTCTAGTGACAAATCTTTTTTAGACTAAACCAAAGATAATTATATTAAAAACTTGTAAGGACTAATTAAAACAAGAACTGAAATAATTTCAGACTGAAAATTTAAATTTGGCAACTATATTTTCCTCAGCTCATTTGATACTGATAAAATTAGCAACGTAATTTCGGGTTGCTCATCATAACAAGTTAGAAATGAATTCAAACGTTTATGCATTTAAATAGGAAAGCTTACATCAATCAACACATCAGGACATGTTTCAATTTTCTGAATAACTAAAAGATAAATTCTGGGTTACTTATTTTTAAGATGATTTTTAAAAAAATTTAGTTTATTTAATAATCCCAAACAGGTTGAATGAAGTATGCACAGAAAAAATGTTGTACTAGAAGATTAATGCTTATTGAGATGTTTCCCAACCAGCGGTAATTACCGCTAAATAGGTAATTACTTTTTCTTATAACTATTACATGAATCAAAAAAAAAAAAAATCTACCTCAAAATCAATCCAACTTGCAACGTTGATTCAACACGGAAATTAGTTTTATATTTTTTTCTAAATTTGTAATTTCCTTGCATACACTTTAAAAAATTGATAAAAGGCTTAAATTTATACTATATTAATTTTTTATATGTTTCTAGCATGCTTTAATAGATTCTTCAAGCTTTTCATAAATTTTAACTCCACGCTTTTATAAAACACTTGTAAATTTTTCCCAATAATCCACTCAACAAAGGATGAAGTTGGTTTAAAGATACATTTCATACTTACCATATGTAATGCCTCTAATAAAGTTAGATAGTTGAGTTACATTTCGAAGTCGATAAACAGGTGGATCCAAAAAAGGTAAGACACTGAAAATTTTGCTGGGTACGAAGAAATTGTATGAATACTAATTATTTCCAAAAACCTATCATTAAGAATATGAAAGTCATTAAATTGTTTCCAGTTTTTTCTTCAAAAGATTTGGAAAAAATTAATTAAAAAGTTATATAATGCTGAATTTACTTTTTATTTTGATGGGATAGCTCTCACAAACTCTGATTAAAGTTCTCCCATTTACATAATAACTATAAACTGAAATTTGCTATAGATATTTGTATAGGCGTCTAAGAAAAGGTAAGCGAAAACTTCCTTGATTAGTGGAAAATCCCTTAAGTTTTTCAAAGGTGAATTCTTTGTTTCAAAATTTTAGTATATTTTTCAGACAAATTTATTTACTTAGACGGAAGTTTATGGTTGTAAATAATAATTTAAAAAAAGTTAAATATCTATTCTATTTGTAACAACTATTGTTAATAACACGTAGAAAAAAAATGTAAGAATTAATGAGAAGCATTATTTCATAAAAAAAAATGATTTCTTATCACCACGGTATCATCTTGCAATTATTCATAAAGAATACCTGTCCTTTACAGAAAAGGCTAAACATTTTTACAAATATTTTTAAAAAGTCTGGCCAGTGACTTTTAGCCGCAACTGAGAAATTTTGATTTTTTTTCCTACTACTATGAGACGAAGATAATGAATCTGTATTGCATTTGCGTGTGCTACTGATAATTTCAGAACCGCTGTATCAATTTTTTTTAAATACACACTATGTCTGTAAAGTTCCGAAACTAGATTTCTGTAATTTATACAAGTAGCCCTATCTCTCGAACGACCAAGAAACTATGTAGTACGATGTCTGCCTAATGTATGTACAAAATTTCATTACGTTTCGTCGCTCAGTCTCGAGTTATATTCGGCCGCGTACATTGTGTTCATGTAAGCTTGTGAGAACTCGCGACATGAAATAGAGAAGCACGATAAAATTTTGTGTTCGCCTTCAAAAATCTTTTGTTGACAACTTATTCTATGATATAGCAAGCAGTAGGCGATGAAGCCGCATCTCGTACTAAAATATGCATGTAGTGGAAACGGTTTAAAGACGGTAGAGATTAGTTGGATGACGACGAACGAAGCGGGAGGCCGTCAACAGCTGTACATGACGAAAAAGTTACGAAAGAGCTTGCGAAACTGGTCAAATCGTGAATTATAAATTCTATTAGGAAGTAACGAAACGCCTGACGCGTCGTATCGTTGAATCCGGCCCGAGTAGTGGGATCCAGACAGTTGGACTCTTTTGCACAATACTTTGGCACACATGGCAACATTTTTAGCACATTATTAAGCCGCAAATCAAATCCACCGTTTTATCCCACCCACCCTATTCACCCGACTTGGCTCCAGCAGTACTTTTTGTCCTCGAAACTGTAGTTGATGAAAGGCCGCTTTTTTGACGACATTCCGATCATCCAATGATCGGAATTTTGACATTCCGATCATCATTGCTCGATTTAAAGGCGATCCCACAAAGTTTCTCCAGAGTGTTTGACGGGCTCTACCGACGCTGCAACGAGTGTATAACTAGAAAAATGATTCCATATGGAGATCTGATGTAAGTAAATTAGTTTATCATTAAATCTGTATTTTTATTTAATTTAGTTGGGAACTTTTCAGACATATTGTGTATATGACAAAGATTTATCAGTGATATGAATTTTATTGAGTAAAAGAAAACATTATCATTATGATAGCAATTACAAAATACTCTTATATCTCAGATTAATGTATTTTATGTCTTTTTAATTTCTGTTTTGATTTTTACATGTCCATCGCGAATGTAGTTTTTAATCTTTGGCATATTCCTTTGGGATATAAAAGTAAATAGATATTTATACAAAAGAAACTGACCTCTACATCAAATTCTATTTGCAAGTCATATTTATGAAATAATAAATTTAAAATAAGGAATAAAAAAAAAATTTGTTTTCGAAACTTTAGTTTAATTTTTAATAATGTATTCATAACAAATTCTATACAGTGTTCCTTGTCTATACAATTCTGAGTAGCAAATATATTGTAATTTAAAAAAAAAAATTACACAGATTAGTGGTTTGAGATTCAACAGATTCTTGTAAGATAATACGTCAAACATTTCAATGATCTGGTAATGGATTTTACTAATTATAATCAGATAAAATAAGGCCTTAGGAAGTATGACTGACGAGAAGACTACAATTTTCTATTTATATAAAACCCTGAAAATAAAACGTCTTTAATATTAACAAAAATTAAAACAATAATAAAAGTAAAAAAATTGAATATACTTTTTATTTATACTTCATGTAAATTGTAGATCAATTTCTAAGCTATTTATACTCAAATTAGATGACACAGTAATTAATGAATACTTAAAAAAAAAGTAAGTTAAATTAGAAAACATAGTCAAAATTATAAAAAAGTTTATTAGCAACCCTAAGAATATGTTTCTAGTGAAAGATTTCCTAGTAATCTTATAAAAGAAGCGAAATTTTCATCAAAGGAATAAATATGTTTCAAAGCAGAGAGGGATATGATGAGCGATGCCGATGAATGGAGGATTCCTCATTTTGGTTTTAATTTTGATAACATAAAAAAAGTGAACTGCATATCAGGATTTTCAGTTACTTTTTATTTTATTGTCCAATTAATTAAATATTTTAATTTTAGAACATTCATGTTTTTGTTTTTAATATAATTTAAATTATGATGCAACTAATGTTTAATATTTTAAGAATGTTTATTAAAAAGTAATTAAATATTTAATGTCTAATCAAAGCCGTCAATTCTAACCAAGTGTTCGAATGAAATATTGAGTGTAATTCAACAAGCATTGAAGTACATTCTTGTGGTAAAGTAGAATTACTAAGTAATTAAGCGCTAGAGAACAAATACCAACCAAGTATCACATAACTTTGTTACAACCTACTCAATTTGACTTCCTCTCAAATACCTTCATGACGTAACCAGTATTTAATCTACCTTAAATAGTGAACCACAGTTCTTACACTAATTTTCTTATAATAAATTTTGAAAATATGTAGTAAACATATATAAATATGAATTTAATGATTTCACAGTAAACTTTTAAAAGTTTTTTTTTTTTAATATTTAGAATCTAATTAAGGAAAATTTCTGACCATTTAAAAAACAACCAAACTTTCATAAAGTTATATCATAAAGTTCATCTTTATGAAAGTATTTTATTTATCTTAAAACTCGTGAAAGTTTTTCCCTTCTTAAACCTTTGTAATTCTTCATAAAGCTTTGATTTATGTTTATTTGACTTCTGTTTTCCATTTATTGTGTCTTAATTCATAAAATAAATGGAAAGTAAATTATTATCTAAATTTTGAATCCTTTCTGTATTCTACGTCATCAATCCCTGCTTTATGTATTCTGATCCTTTTCTTTCTTTTTTTACTATATTATCCCCTTCCCTTCCTATAAAGTCTAATTCACCTGTTTTATTAGTTTAAATATGGTTCACTACTCACTATTTATTTATTTGTTTCTTGTTACCAGATTTTGCCACAAACTTCTCTCTTCTATAATTCTAAATCTCATTACTTCCTTGACAGCATAAATCAAAAGACTGTATATTATTGGTTTTCTGACTTTTTATTTTCAGTGTTTCATTATCCGATTAAGTGCTACACTCTATGGATGTTTTAGAGAATTTCTTTTTATTCGCTAAATTTTAACAGCAGATTCGAGATTCTTAATGTTCTACTGGTATTTTCTAATTTACTTATGATAGTATTATTTATTTTGTCCATCCATTTAATTTTGCAAATTTCTTTAATATTTTAACGTTATTTTGCATAATATCAGAATATAAAAATAGAAATAAATTAATTTGTATCCTATTACAGGTAATTATAATTATAGGAAAACCCCTTGAAAAATAATTTTACAAGGCTACTTTTTATACTTAAAAATTTAAACGAAAGAATATTATTACAATACTCCAAAATAAAGTAAAATATTATCAAATCTGTATTAATGTCAAGTTAGAAACAATGAAGCATACTATATTTCCAAATTATTTTAATTTTAATTTAATATTAATGTTATTGTATTTTTCAACATTATAAAAATTGGATTTTTATGCAAGTAATTAAAGATTTTCTCATGAAATTGCTTTAAATTTTTTGTTGAATCCAAAATCTTTCCTGTTAAGAGTTATGTGAAGTTAAAATCTTTGACGGTTAGACCACAAAACGCTACGCCACACCTCCAGACAAATAACTTCTAAGATATTTCATTTTAAAATCCTACTTAAGTATCTTATACTTATTACTATAACATTTCTTTTTTAAATAAAGCTTTTGATGTCTTCTTCTGGTTGATTCAAGGTAGAGAGAGGTAATTGAAAAATGTAAAATCTACTTTAAATTTATATTTTATGACGCAGGTCTGATATAGTTTTACCACGGTTTCCCTTTATCCATCCAAGTAAGTAATGTGGAAGTTCTTTATTTCTCTGTGGAGAGTAATATTCCTGACGTGGTCTGTAAAATGTCTAATTACTTACTGATTTAAATAAAAAAATTGTTATTATCTTTTTGTTGTAAATTTCATTAAAAAAATTTCTTTAACTTCTTGTAGCACGTATTTTTTCTTCTTAAGTAATATTTAATCTGCATTTCATTATTGGCTTATGTATTTTAGAACATATAATTTCTTATCTAAGTAATGAATCCATAATATTTATTATGTCTTCTAAATAATTGCATACTTTATCAAAAACAGATATATTAACAGCTAACATTAACAATGTAATTGTTGAATCAGGATCGTACTTCCTTCTCATTATTTTTATTTTTCTTCTGTTCCTGGTTTCGTACACAAATTAAAAAGCAAATGGAATAGGCTATATCTTTATTTTGCTCTTTCTGCAGCGCTGCTTGTTTTCACTCACACGCATTGATATTTATTTAGCTACCTGACTTATGTAAAATTATTTATAAGCTTTTTCCCTCTACATTTTAATAATATTTTTCTTTAAACGTCTGATGTTTTGTTTCGTTCTCTTTTGCCTAATACCTTTTTTCAGGAATTACAAATATCATATAGAGGTAGCTTACCTCTTTGAATTCTAATATTTACAAAAGACTATTCCTCTCAGAAACGAAAATCTTTTTTTCATAATCAAAAAATATTTGGAAAGTGGTACTCCTTCCTTTAAAATTATTTTGTGTTCTTGATGTTAGAAAGGAAAACACCCTTAGAAATATATAAGTTGTAAGAATAAATAGTATATTCAATTGAAAATATAATTTTACGGTTAAATATAAGATAATAATTATTTAAGATGAAAGAGCCTAATTCAAAATTGTTGAAAGTAGCTTTGAAAACAGAAAAACCGTTTCAGCCCATATTAACATTCAATTTAATTAAATCATCATTTTACATTTTACACTATAAAAAGTTCAATAGATATTTTTTTGTTGTACTTTTTTTTATATATTTATAAAACAAGGGTACCAGTTTAAAAAAGAGATACAAAATTTATTTATTTATTTTACTTATTTAATTATTTTTAAGACGTACATTAGTCAGTTTTTCAAGAACAAAGGGTATATGACAACAAAAAATGATTAACGTTGTACGTGACTTGATATTTTATTGTGGAAGAATCAAGAAAGAAGGCGATAATCAGTTTCTTTACTTTGAAAGTGTTTCACACAAACACACACACACACACACACACACACACATACAGGATGAATGACAGAGAGGGACGCTTGTGACCTATATATGTTTCACTGAGACAGAACTGGAAATCTGTTAATTAATCATACAATGACCCATGATGATCTTTTTCATGGTGATTTTGTGTATTTTCATTATTAAGTAATAATGGTCAAAGTAATATGATTAAGGATACGTTTATAAATAGAAATGACACTTTATTATAAATAATTAAAGATATTTCGCCTTTGTACCAAAAAAAGGTAGAAAAAATAAATGCTAACATTTAAAAAATTAAATTTATTACACACACTTAGTTTTTACATACTCCTTAATTTTTAAAATAAATATTACTAACTTTTATCCTCTTGAAAATCCAAATTATAAAAGTAATAATAATAATAATTCACGCAATAAAAGAATCTGTTATATTTGTTTGTAAATTAAAATTACAAATCGAAGCAATGTCACATTCGCCATGCGAAAGAGTGGCTGTCCCAGTGTGTACTTGGATGGTGACTCTCACAAATAGAGACTGTGTGGTACCTAGGACTTCACCTGGATCGGCGTTTGGCCTGGAATTGTCACATGAGGATGAAGAGAAAACAACTAAATGCGAAATATTGGTAACTACACTGGCCGCTACGGAAACCAGGATTCACGATATCCTATAAAGTACTCATTTACAAGGTTATCCTACGACCAATTTGGAAGTACGGTGTGGAGTTGTCGAGAACAGGAAGTAATAGTAATATAGAAATCAACAACGCTTCCAAAACAAAGTAACGACAGTAATAGCAGAGACCCCATCATTCACGCGGAACGATGAAATTCACGAATATCTAGAGCTTCTGATGGTTTATGAGGTTGTGTGACAGCGTAGTATTAAATATCAGCAACTACTTGAAAATCACATCAACCACTTTGCAATAAATCTGCTCGATAACAGGAGGAACGTCTGAAGATTGAAACGTTTCCATGTCCTCGACTTGGGGCTACTGTACCACAGTTTGATATTTGACAACGCCAAATCCAGTGGTTGTGTTTTTATTTGTCTTTCTTCTTTATATTTATTTTTTATTTATTAATGTTCGGTTTTTGGGGGCTATGAAGTGTTGGCAGAAACACTTTTTAAGATTTAAATTGGACTTTAAGATTTAATATTTTTACTCAAGTTTACTTATAATTATTATCATGAATTACTTGTTTGGGAATTCCTTAAGAACCCCTTATCAAGTGCTTATTCTTAAGCGACTTACATATGGCTTCACTTAGGGAGCCGATTATAAATATATTGGCTGTTGAACAAAAAAAAAATTATAATTTTTATTATTTTTACCTAATTGATGTTTACATATTATTTTATTGTAAAAGTAATATCTTAATCCTACATATCTGAATGACAGAGCAAACCAAAATCTTTGTCAAATTTGTATTTACTTAGACCTTTGTGTAAAGTTTCCGGAATTTGTTATTTGTAAGGTATCAGGATGAAAAATATCTAATCGATTGGACTTATAACTTTACATTTGCTACGGTCGTCTATCTGTAATTAAGTAAAGCGAGGTTGTTTGCATTAAATAGACAAATTTCATTAAAAATTACTTACTTTTATGCAGAACAACGAATTTGTAAAGATACTTTATAAAATCTGTTTCAGAATATTGCCAGTACAACTGATCAGAAGAACATCGGCTTTTCATTCAAACATTCACGAGTAGGTATTATTACATGAGCTGTAAATATAACATTTTTTCTTATATTCTAAACACGAAAAAATTAATTATGAAAATTAAAAAAAATGGATATATAAGGGAATGAAATAATTCCTTAATAATCATTATATATCCAATATTTAAAGAAATAATACAATGCGAACAAAAATAAATTATTTTTCTTATTTGTAACTAATAAATTATTTTTGTTAAATAATTATTTTTGGTACCTGCTACACCTTTCAAAACCAATCACCATCAAAAATATCGTTTTGTATTTATATTCCGACGTAGAGTCCAATTTGTTATGAACAATATAAAATAAACGGCGTATGTTATAAATATACCAGTAATCTTTGTTATTATAATATAATAAAAGAATCGTTTTTCCATTTGTTGCACAAAAACCTAAAACAAATTTGAAATAAAAAATTTAAAATAAAATGCAAAATAATTGTTTAGATTTTAAAGCACTGGCAAATGTAGTTTTTTTTAAATATATATATTCATTATTCTTACCATTCGGATGAGACTCAAGGAGAAGAAAAGTTTGTTTGTTGCAAGTGTATTATGTATATTACGACTGGTGACAAGAGGTAGAGTCAGTTATTCTGTGCTGGTTAGCCTGTCTGCATGAGATAACATTGACTTAAAGGCAGACGCTTTGGACGTTTCTTACAAGCACATTATTCTTGTAGACACCGACTCAAGCTTACTCCTTTTTCTTCATCTCCTTCCATGTTGTAATTTTCTCTCTCACATTTCCTCTCTCGATGTTTCTCCCACTGTTCAGATATCTTCTCTTACATCGTTCAACACTCGACGTTGTTATCTAGGTTGTTTCTTTTACAGTCTTGCTCATCGTGACTTTAGGCACAAAAACACCCCTACCATTTTCGTTTAGGCTACAATCTCGCATTGTAACCTCCTAAGTAATTTCAGATGTTTTCCATTCTCATACAAATTGCCATTTGTTTTAAACTAAGCGACCCAAAGGCAAGATAGTAAACATAAGAGAAAAGTACACATCGTGTTAAAAGTTAGTGAAAATTTCTACTGCGATATATACATTTATTAGTTTTACTATTGTCTCTTTTCTAATGTAAGATGTTATCACTTAAAACGTTAGTATACATTAATTAAAAATATCTTTTAACAGATTTATTACATCCTTTATCCAATTAATTATTTACATTAAGAGAGCTAACATCTTGCCAAGAATTTATCCTAAGATCATCGGATTTAAAAAATAATGTTACTGTTATCTTCTACACGTACTATTCATCTACGTTTCAAAGGCAAATTAATTGAAGCCAGAATTCTAAGTACGTTTAATAAAAAAAAAAACAAAATAGCGTTAATATGTAAATATTATTATTTATTCTCGTTTCATTATAGTATTTCTATCCATATAATTCTAATATCTATGCATTCCGGATTTTTCGGAACATTCTCTGTTTGTCTTTTAATCCAAAATATGCTTTAAAAATAATTTGTTTAAAGAATTTTTTATCCACTAAAAATGATAAATTACTAATTACATTATTAATAAAATGAATAATTTTAGATAACAATAAACAATAAATTATCAGTGATTTTTTGTTGGTAATAATTATTTTATGGATTTGTATTTACTTAAGATTCAGTTAGGAATACTGTTCTATTCTTGGTTTTGTTAGTTGTCTTATTTTTCTAGCGGTTCATCGTGATTTTCATGTCTTTCTATTGGTCAAGTGTCAAAGGGAAGAAACGGGAAGATAACTACAAAGATTCCCTGCAAAATGTATCCTTAAAAAAAAAAAAATAGTGAAAATCGTCATTTTATTTTATGACCGATGTAATTTTAACATGAATACTTCTCTGGGTAGTCAGATAGACGTTAAACTTCATATCAAATCTGGAAATTAACTGCCGGCGATTTCACCGGCAGTTAATTTTCAGTTATTAGTTATTTTATCGATTTCATCGATGAGCAAGTTTCTTATGAAAGGTGATATTTCAAAAATGAATTCACCACCAAAGAATCAGTAAGTGTTTATAAAATTGTGAAACATAAAATAACTTTTTACTATTAGATTGCCCATCAAAACTTATTTCTTCTTTATTTGAGCAAAAATGGCTCATATTTAAAGTAACCATCATTACAAAAGTCTGGCTATTTCTGCCCACCAAAAATTATGTTTAACTAATTAGTTGACAGCTTGGGTTTTATATTATGATCAATTTATCTTCTCAAAGCATTAAGAAGAATCTGAATCATTTAAAATCGTAATATCTAAATTTTGTTCACATAAAAAGGCAAGTGTCTAATTTAAATTGTGTAATATTTTAGATATTGGTAAAAATGATCGTGTTTATTCCCAATATAATTCTAAAAAAAAATTAAAGATAACTTTGATTCAAAATTAACGCATTGATAACTGAAAATTTTAATGAAAATTATATTGACTATTTAAACCGATGGAAGAGTAATCTTGGTAGCATTAATCACCAGAAATTAATAAAATTAAGTTCAAAGATTGAATGAAATGACCTGAAAAATATAAAATTTATTTTCAGTATTCTATCAGCCCTACCCATTACTTAATAAATTTTTCTTGTGCATACTTCATGATATTGAATTAAATGAAAGTGAATATTGTTCGTCCCTTCCTCTTGATTCTTATCAAAGAACCGATTAAAAAGGCATTTCATAAAAAAATAATCTTTGGATATCGGAAAATTCATTAATGACTGAAATTTGTAATAGTTATTGTACTGACTTCAATGAATGATTCTGTATTTTCTGCAGAAACTTATAATGATTTAAGACAAACAACTGCTAATATATTGCCACCTTCCAAAAAAATTTATTGGTATTGTCTTAAAATATCACAAAAATCAAATATTATCCAATATTATTAAGTTGAATGCATTTTATTACAATTCTTTTAAATTTCTAGATATTGTTATATATTTATATACTGAGGGGGGCTGAAATGTAATTTACATCCCCCTTCTAAATCTTTTTATAATTGAGATACCTGGATGAGATTTGCAGAATTCTTCATTGAACCTAGGGGTTACTTCAATTAACATATATTTCACTCTCTTTTTATTTTTTGAAGTGGGAGGAGGGTGCAACTCAAAAATTTCAAATGTGACTAATGGTCATTAGATATATCATTTTAAATATCTCGATCGGATGAGAAAAATTATACAATTGAAACTAAATTCTAATTGCTCAGTCCAAAATGGCGGCCAACAGGGTCGACTTAAAAATTTGAAATTGTACATAAGGTACCTTGTTAAAAAGGATTTTGCGAGACAAGCAAAATAGTATTAAAAAAAATCAATTCTTACTATTTAAACCCTCAGAGTGACCACAAGTTTCATTAGGTTAATGAAAAATTGAAAAAAAAAATTATAATTTTTGAAAATGTTGCATGATGAACTTATTTGGTTAAAATTTAATATTAAAATATATTTAATATTAAATTATTTTATGTTCATGGCAGAATTACATTATTATAACAGTAATTTGATGAATAATTAGAAATAAACAGTAGACCCTACATACAAGTATCAAGTTTAAATTCACGCACCACTATGACCCCCTCCTTAAGCTCATATGAAAAATTTACTAGTACAAAATCAAGGCAACCGTCTAAATTAAGTTAAGCGTAACTGAAGTTCTCGATCAATCTTAATCAAATTTTAACATGGCCAGTGTCAGATATGCCACTAAATTATAGCTAAATTTCGATGAAATTGATTTGGTGGTTTTGGAGATTTTCAAACCGAAAAATTTTTTACATGAATGTTATTTTTGAAAATTTTTAGCCAAAAGATTAAACATATAATCTGTAGTATATTCATGATGGGAGTTTTGTAATCCTCGTAACTAAGAACGTAAAGAGAATCCATTTCTACACCTCAGTCATACCATGCGACCTAAATAAATACCGCAAATTTAGGTTATGAGTTTATCGACCGTGAACTGAGTGTAACTCAGGAACGACTCAGTATTCAGATAAATAGATAACAGGTATTTTAAGTGAATGGTATTCTTTTATATCTCATAACTCAAATTATTAAAAAAAATTCAATTTCATCCCGCAATCCCAACGTGTGGCCAAAAATTATACCATACTTTTCTTCAGAAAGTCGGTAAAAATATGAATAAATGTTTATAATATATGATAAAAATATTTTTCAACGAATTTTCATTTCGTATAATGTTTATATTCTTTAGAAGTAATCTATAATAATGACCTTTGGTCATTTTCACTAATAAATTTTGATAACAATTAAGGGCTTAAATTGATTTAGGTAATACTACACCTACTATAATTAACTGGGTTACCAACCTGATCTGAACCGCAGGTTAATCTCATGTTGCACTGTCATGGTGGGTAGAATGGGGTGCTTTTCACCCCTGACTCTTTAGTCAAACTAAAAATTATAGATCAATATCGATAAATTATAATAGTATTGCGCAACAAGAAACATGTTTGGAACGTAGAGGGAGCGTTTTCTGTGAAAGAGTGGGGATCTGGCGGTTCAAAATCTAGTGTTCTGTGATAAAACTCGAAGATTATTGAATGTTTGGGGCTGGATTTAGCGGGAAAGTTCTAGTACCTTCTCCTCCCTATTTAAGCTCTGCAATCAGTGTGAGTTAATTAGTTGTTTGAGTTAACGCATTTCAGCTACTTCAGACCGCGTTCCCGTAACAGCAGCAATCGAAAATGGATATTAGAAACTTTTTTAGCATGAAAGTTATCTATCTATATTATTTTCATTTGAGTGGATGAGTTGCAAAACCATCTAACTACAATAACGTAAAATGTTCAGGAAATGGGAAAACTGATTTATTGTTTCTAATAATACTGATTTTGATGTTACCTTTATTATTGAAATTTTAAGAAAAATCACACATATTAAATAAGGAAATAGTAACAAGTATACCACACTCCATTAGTTTTAGCGGTTAAAACTTTTAATAGTTAATAACGGTTGAAATTCTAATTATCTACTTTTCCGGCAATTCTTCTTAATTAGATGGTTTTGAATTTTTAAATGGTTGATTTCAACCATTTCAAAATTGACTAGATATATCTGCTACTTGCAAATAATAAATCATAATTTGTACAAAATATTAAAGGTTTATTAAAAAATACCATCATTCAATAATAAAAGATACTAATCAATAGTACAACAATTGTCAATGTTTAAAGTTCGATAGCTAATAAATATATATATATATATATGCTAACAAATAAATAGTTCAAAATTCATAAAAGTCTAATTTTTGTTGTGATCAAGTTCAATACTACAAAGTTTGTTATCTTAAACACAACACAATCTTGACACAAGAATTTCTAATCTCAATTCAGAACCATGGTGGTTCACATTAATTTCAATCTGTACACGGCCACAGGAAATGTAAATCTAACAGTACACGACCACAGTAAATCTAACAGGCTGTGGCCTGTAGATTTGACCATTCCACCAGTTTCTTTGTGTTTTTTCTACTTATTCCACTAGCACAATTTTTTAAAAATGAAAAAAAAATTACTTAGTAAACGTGAAAAAATAATATTAGATGGGATTTAAATTCATATTTAGATTAAGAACATTTTTTATGAAGAAAAAAAAATTTTACTGATTTTCAAATTGCTGCAACTTTGTCAAAAATTATTGTACGGAGACGATAAAAAAAGTTTAAGCTTTAAGTTTCTAGTAAAAGGTCCGTTCATAAACCTAAATTCTTAGCTGGTTTAATTTTTTGTGGAAGTGTAGTTGTAGTTATTTAATTTCTTTTAGGGAGACAAAAGGGTAAGCAACCAGATAAAAGTAGTAGCGAAAGTGATAGCAACGGAGAAGAGAAATCGAAGCAGAATATTGGTGAAAAATCAAGTAGATCTTCGCTGCCATCTGGTTATGGTGAACAGGACAAAAGTATTTTGATAATGATGTGGGTCATTAGTTTGGACGTTCTTTTAATATGACCTCATCTCAAAAAAAATCAAAGTTTTAAAAAACCGTTGGTCAGCAACTCCAACATATGACTTTGCTAAGGATGCTTTGTAATTAAAAAGCAAATCTAAAAAAATTCAAAAATTAATTAGCGGATTATGCTCCTTGGCTGGTGTATTCCATGAAATTAAATTGTGAATTGTGCATTTACTGTGTTATTTCCACTAATTAATGTGTATTGTGTTTTGGGTTCTTTCATAGTGAGGCTCTTTACTCGCTATAATGATATTCATGAATTCGCGAAATTCTGGTTTCTATCCACCAACAAGTAATAGAAGACATTAAGAAAACTGCTGTATCAATAATTTCGATTGTGATGCAAATGACCTTTGAGGGGCTACAAAAATCATGAAGGTGGTTTTGAAGACTTGATCAAACTCAAAATTGACGCATAATTTCTTTTATGATAATCAGATGATTTTATATGACAATCAATGGAATATTTTATGATTATCAGGTAATCGGTAAAAATAATAGAATTATTTTAAATTATAATAATTTTAGCTATTTTATTTGTAAGAGGCGGAAAATACTAGATTGTTTATGAAAATTCTCGACCAAAATACATAAATGTTAAATAAAAATAATTAATTACAAATAATTTTATTTTAGTCAAAAATAATTTGAATTATAAAATTTATTTATTTTCTCTTTTATAAGTGTAATGTTTTGGTGACAGGAACTAGATTAGAAAAGGATGATATTTTTTTTTTTTTTGTTTAACCTCCGGAACCACTATTAAGGTATATCTTCAGAGGATGAGATGAACGAATTGTAGCGTGTGTTAAAAATGCCATCCCTGACCGGGATTCGAACCCAGGACCTCCGGATGAAAGGCCGAGACGTTACCACTCGTGCCACGGAGGCCGGCAAAAAAGGATATTTGGAAACCATTATCAATAAAAAAACATCAGTGAAGGAGAAGTTTGGATGTTTAATTCTAATACTGTATACCACTAGTCCACCGGGCTGGTCTAGTGGATAACGCGACATCGCAAATCAGCTGATTTCGAATTCTAGAATTCTAAGGTTCAAATCCTAGTAAAGGTAATTAATTTTATACAGATTTGAATACAAGATCGTAGATACCGGTATTTTTTTTATGGTTGGATTTCAATTAACCACACTTCTCGGGAGTGGTAGCCCTGAGATTGTTCAAGACTATACTTCATTCGCATTCATGCAAATCATCCTCTGAAATAATACCTTACGATAATTCAGGAGGCTAAACAGAAAAATTAGTATTGAATTGCAGTAAAATAAAAAAGCCGAAATATTAATCAATTACATAGTCATTGAATAAATTTAAATAACATAGCAATAGTTTAAAATATGAAAAAATTAACGATTATTATGAACAGATGTTAAAAATGGAGAAATTCTCTCTAATATTAGTTGTTATTTTCATTTCAAAAACAAACCTAAATAAATTATATATTTAATTAAACATATTGAAAATTATGTTGTATATTAAAAAGAAAGTACGAATTTTAATTAAATTTTACTTGAATTTATAAATTTATAATGGTACTTTTAAGTAACTTATTTAATAAAGATTTCTTTCCATCTATTATATTGTGATAAATGACTTAAATATTATGGCTTAATAATTTGTGTCAATTTTCATTAATAACCTAATTTATTTTTCTAATTTTAAATGATTATAAATTTAATCAGACCATTTTATTTTTTTAATTTAGTAATATAATATTGTAATAAGAGTTGCTAGTTGATGCAGCAGTATGATAATTTACTATACAAAGGTAATCAAAACAGGAAAATTTTACTTTGTAATTACTTTTGCACCTGTTACCTTAAAAGTGATTCAATTAATATCTATAAAATAAAGATCAATATTTTAAAATTCAATTCCGATTAATTTTAATCATCTATTTTTTTTTTTTTTTTTTTTTTGTAACATAGAAAAAGGAAAAAAATGCCCATAGTTTTCTACTATTTTAAATCCTTTTTGCAAGGGGAGAAAGCTCTTCCAGTCTCCCCCAGGCCCGCTCTGACAGCTAGTGCGGGCCTACGGCCACCCAAAAACCTCCTCTCAAGTCGCACAATGGCCGGGCCTAATCCGTAAGAGCATATACACAGCCCCCATGCAAACACCCGAATACACCTAACGCCAACGTAGTACAGTAGCAATGACAACCTCAGGGGGCGATTGACGGACAACTACTCCGAGCAGCCCCCGCCACCCTCACCATCGCCCTCAGCATGTCTGTTACAGCACGGCAGCCGTTACGTCTTAGATAATCAGCAGACTACTATCCTAAATGGAGTTTCATCCACTTTTTCTGATTGGCTACAGCTAACATTTCTTCAGCTAACAAATCTCTCATGGATGTCCGCAACTGAAGCAACTCTTTATCCAGATGCTCACCCCGAAGACTCAAAAGAGCGCTCTTTGTAGTTAACCTCAGTAAGAATAATGAGTTAAATTTCGAGCCACGAAACAATGGACTGACACTGTGGGATTTTGTATGTCTCCGTACGCCGTCGCCAGTGAGGTTACCCTCAACTCTCCAGTGGCACAGCCGGCACCTGCTGCCACAGACGCGGCTGCTTCAGCAGTAATTTCTTTCTCTAAGTCGTTGATGTGAAAGTAAACCGGGTGTGACTGTCAACCAACTACTGTGAAGACGACCTCCTCCACTTTTTGAATGCCATTGAACGTCATTGCTCTTTTCGATCTCACCCGAATGCGGACTTCGTTATCAAGAACGGCGTAGCTGAAGAACACTTCAGCTACGCCTTTCCCTACCACTTCCTTGACGTCTTTAAAGAGTTCGGTAAAGCTGCGCCCTTCTGCTTTGACCAGCACAGTGCGTGACGACTCTTCAGACTGTTTCTATTTTTATTTCAAGATGGATTCCTCCAGGTAGAGTAGCTTTTCGTTACCTACTCTCCTACCTTCACCCTCGAGTAATTGTCTTAGTATTGTACAGTCCTTCCATCAGGCAACACATAAAGAGCGTCGATATCAATATCACTAAGTTTGCGAATACATTTAAAAATTCATATATCTTTTCTTCTTCTTCTTCTTAGTTATAGTCTATTGCTATTGTTTACGTTTTGCCTTTATCTTCGATTATTTTTACATTAAAGACACTTCTGGCACCATGGTCATAAATATATTAATAATTGAATACTCCTTAGTTTTGGTAAGTTAACCTCCTAACGCCAGGAGCCAGTCTATAACTTTTATTTTTGAATCCAGAGGCGGCAGCGTGCAGATCATGAACCAATATCACATTTCTCTAGCTTTTGTCAGGAACTTTTGTAAGAAAGGTTCATCTTTCTTACCATTCTGAGAGCTTTCTCCATCCAATATGTGGTGATCAGTCTAAGATCGCTTCGTCGCTGATTCCCTCTTCTACTTTTTTCTTAAATTTTTTATAGCCTACTTGCCTGACGGTTTTAGGTAGCCCTATCGAACTCATGACTTACTTTCGGTGCCAACTCCCGAAAAAAAACAAATTATTTTGTCACTGAAAAAATAATTTTTTTGTCATTAATTTACAATAAGTCACTGAGAAAGGCGTTCAGACATATTGGAGACTGTCAATTCGCTTCATGGAAGCACTCAAGTGTCGAGAATACTAAAGAGTAAATTAAAGAAAATTAAGAAGATTAAAGATTAAAGAAAATTAGAAAAAATTAAAGAATTTTCACCTTGGTGTTTACATTCGTATCGACAAGAAGGCCCAGAAACCGGACTTGAGTTGAGTCAACATCTTCATGGTTGTAAAAGACTCACCACTAGGGTCCGGTATAGGTGCTAAATCTTCCATTTCTGTTATTTCTTCCATCTGTACCACATCACGTACATCCCTAGGCTCACATTTCTTTCTATCAGACATACCTTCTACAGTCCCCTCCATCGAGGCCAATGATCACAGGCTTACGCCCTGCTCTTCTTTTCATCCCTTGGATCCGGGGGAAAATGCCGCAGACGCCGCTTGGCCGTTTATTGGCTGACGGTCGTTTCTCAACCCTATCCACTTATTGACCCGCCGAAGGGCCAACACCGGGAGCCTGGTGTGAACATTTCAGGAAAACCACTTCCAAGATCATCACTATCTGTTATTGAGGAGGTATCCCACAGACACACCCGCCGAAGCAAATGTGTTTTATATTTTTCCTCCCTTCTCTTAGCCATCATATAGAGCTAATATTATTTTAAATGTACTAGGTTTTAACTATACGAATGTGGAACAAAAATCCATACTATTCTAAATCTTCTCGTATTTTATTTTACCTTTGAATGTTGAATAAAAATATTTAATTCTCATAATGAATCTGTAACAGACACAAAGCTAAATTTTTATTCAAATGAGGTACATTAATTTCTGTTTTATTTATATTTTTCAGGTTCGTTTTCAAAATACCAAACGAGTTAATGTTAAATATTTGGAATAATCTAATAGCATTTTGAATAAGAATTATTTAAAATTATTTTTTCTATCAAATACTAATACACAACAAATACGATTACTCAAGATTATTATTTCTAACCAACTCTTCCAATGTTAAATCATGTTAAGTTAAATCATGTAAAGAGAAATATTAATAAAATGACATTTAACTACAAATAAAATTACAATTTGTATCTAATTAATATAATGAGTGTATTGCGTTAATATCAAATAAATTGGGTTATTTCTTGTGAAGTATTTACTTTAAATTCCTCTCTTATCCGTAGTATTAAAACTTAAAGGAAAAAATTTTTTTATTTAAATTCCGAATTCATATTCGGATTTTCGTGTTAAAATCAAAGGCGTATTTCCGGAAAATTAACAGAATATTAACTGCAGTAAAACTTTTTTTTTTTTTTTTTTTTTTTGTTTCACCTCCGGAACCACCGTTAGGTTATATCTTCAGAGGATGAGATGAACGA
>JAAAKQ030502860.1:4282-19282 GCA_010016005.3 Zanna intricata | reverse complement strand
TACTATTTCATCTGCTATTATCAGTTGTAAATTGTTCATGTTTCCGTGCAGTATAGTTTCATTCTTTGCAGGTGTGTTTTACTAAAATGACTTATTTGTTTGAGGGGAGGATTGCTATATTGGAAGCTTATTTTCATTTAGGAACCTTTCTAGAAACATGTCAAATATTCATCGAAAAATTTCTGAATGCCATTATTCCAGCTAAGAATAACATAAATGATTTAGTTAAAAATGGTATACTACAAGAGGGTTGGTTGCAAACCCAAAGCGAAACAGGCAACCTTTCATTTTGGACTCCAGAAACCATAGGTAATGCTCAAAGAATTTCTGCCAGTTTAAATAAATTTATGTTATCTCAACAAAGTAGTGTAAAATACACATCTTGCTGTACGATTCTTCTCTATTTAAATCTGAGACCATAATATCGTGTAACAACTTAAGAAAACAGACAAACCAAAACATTAAGTATTGTGATTTTCTTCTCAAAAACATTGTTGATAAATAAAAAGATCCAATGCTGGATTATTTCATGAGAAATAAGGTATGGTTTCATTTACCTGAGCATTTAATTTGCACAACAGGTATTGGATAATTGGAAGAACCATGCCACAAGTTTGGGGATCTAGTTCAAGATGAGAAAATCAGTGTATCTAGTAATCCTATAATAGGGCCAATATTTTTTAACCAGACTCTCAATATAGAAATATAAGGTTGTCGAAAAATGTTCACAGCAATTAAAAAAAATCTTAGAAACTACTAGAAATAGTCAAATGAGTAGTTTTTTAAAAATTCAACTCAAAAAGTTTTTTATAGACCTTACACTTACAGATCATCATGAACGTATTGAATTAGTAAGTAAACTGCTCAGTAACACTGACTATGATGAATATGATGAAACATTTTTAAAACGCGTTATGTTTACAGATGAAGCAACTTTCCATTCAGTGAATGTGTCAACCAGCATAATTTTAGTATATGGAGATCTCAGCAACCCAATGAAATAATATAACATATTGAGTACATCAGATATTTCCCAAAAATAAATGTGTGGTGCGGTTTGATAACTGATTGTATGATTGGCCCATTTTTTTCTTGAGTCTACTATCAAAGGGAATGTTTATTTAGAAATGCTGTAACTATGTTTTCTCACAAGTCGACCAAATTGAACAAGAAAATAATGTTGGTGTAATGTTTCAACAAGATGTTCGCCCCACCTCCACATTTTAGCCTAGGCATCTGATGCACTCTCAATGAAAGATTCCATGATAGTTGGATTGGTAGGGTAGTCTTGTGCTTTGGCCTCCAGGAAGCTCAGATTCGATACTACAGGCTTTTTTCTATGGGGATATGTTAAAAACATTGTCTATAGAAAAAAATTAGGCATGTACAACATTCAAGACAACGGATCACTGCTGCTATTGCCACAGTTACACCTGCAATGATCCAATGAATCTGGTCAGAAGTCAATTATAGGCTTAATGTTTGCACAGAGCAACCAACAGAGCTCATATGGAAAAACATTCTAATTATGTAAAAAAAACCTTTTGAGTTTTTAAAAAAAATACTTACTCGATTACCTTTATTAGTTTCTGAGACAATCTTTTTAAATTGCTGAAATGTGTTTCAATGACCAAGTATACTGCATAATTTTAGAAGAATTCTACATTCTATGTTCTGTTAACAGATCATGAAAAAGAGCACTGCTTCAGACAAGACGGAACATTAAATCACACATAAATTTTCACTAGCATGAGTAGTGCATCTTTTACAGAACTATCAGTTTTTCTAGTTTCAATTTTTTCATTGGGTCTAGTTGAGGGATAGACTTTATGAATCCAAGAATTTTGTGTCAGGTGACTCTCATTATGATCATTTGAGCAGAAAAGTACATGCTGCGGGCATGTGTTCATCTTTTGTAAAATTATGGTACTTTATATAAAGTAAATGTTTACTAGTATAAATGAAGAAGTAAATTTTATTTTTTCATTTTTTAAATTCATTTACAAAATTATAACATTTATAAAATTTTATATGTCACAACTGTGTTTAGTCTATTATTTTACTCGCCCTAAAATTAGATACAAAATTTTTTTAGCATAAATAAAAATATTTTACCATGTATTTTGGTTATGACATATATGTCCTTTATCTCCTTGAATTCTGTTCTGATTGAGCTAGATTAAACAATCAATTAAATTCATTAAATGCTGGTATTATGGACTGGGAGAAAAGAATAGATAGTTTGGTCAGGATACATAATGACACTGACATGTTCTTCAATTAGATTAGGTGATGTTTCTTTAATATAACACATCTTTTACTGGTTAAAATCATTTTGTAAAGTCTAAAATATCATTGATTATTGATCAGTACACTTATGTTTAAGAGAAAAGGGAATAATCATACCTATTTCTCCTTGAATTGTGTTCAGGTTGAGTTGGGTTAAACAATCAAATTCATTAAAAGCTGGTATTATGAACTAGGAGAAAAGAATACAGGGAAAAAACGGATAGTTTGGTCAGGCTATATAGTGACAATAAGACATGCTCTTCAATCAGATTAAGTGATGTTTCTTTAAATATATTTTACAAAGCCGGCCTCCGTGGCGCGAGTGGTAGTGTCTCGGCCTTTCATTAGGACGTCCCGGGTTCAAATCCCGGTCAGGCATGGCATTTTTCACACACGCTACAAATCATTCATCTCATCCTCTGAAGATATACTTAACTGTAGTTCTGGAGGTTAAACAAAAAAAAAATATATAAATATTTTACTACAACATATACACAGAGTTGTGTTTCATGCTTTAGAGATTACTTTTTTTACTTGTTTTATTAACAATAATAATTTATTTTACTTCAGACCACATTTATTTCAAGTAGAAGAATAAACAAGAAAGATGAATTAAGAGCTGGATCAATGCAACGTCTCTTAGATCAAACCTAGGAATTTATTTTTATCAGCAACAGAATAGCTCCTAATTACTTTTTGAATTTACTTATGTAAACGTGTGACAGATCTTTGTTACTTTTCAAGTTCAAATCCACACAGTTTATTTAGATTATTATTCTATTTGTTTATTACATTATTTAGTACGTGAAAAAAAATGAATTCCCTTTTAATAAAAAAAAAAAAAAAAATTGTGTAAAATTTCTTTCTATTTCTTGGCCACATTCAAAATAAAACCATGAAAATCTCTTAAAAGTAATACCAACCAAATTTCAATTCAACTGATATATTTGAAAGATTATTTTTTGTGTTTTAGGCTAAGCTGACCTATAATCTAACTGCCAAATGATTGTAAATGAAAAATTATTTTACACATCAGCCAATTTATTATCACACTTTTACATTAAACTTTGAAATAATACAACTTAGAATTCAATTAAAAAAAAAGTATGTTGAATATACAATGACTAAGGAGCTCAAACATCAGTAATAATTTCACCAACATCTTCTCATGTCCCATTACATTACACATTACCAAAGTGTTACACATTGTAATGTGCTGTATATGATAAAATACAGTAATATGAATTATCACTTTCAGTGCTACAAAAAAGAATTGTACATTTACTACATTAGTTTTATCAAAGATCTCAATCAGCTGTTGAAAATAATTTACAATACTGTGGCTGGTTAATAAAAACTATATATATATTTTGTAGACAAAAAATGGGATGAGTTGTTTACAACTGTATTTACTTCAGTGACATGGGTTGGTTTCACCAGGAAATCTACGTCACAGTCAATTAAAGAGCTATAAACAGTCAAGTGCAGAGCAGTGAAAATCCTCATGCTAAAACATCATGAACGAACATTGCTAAGATAAAAGCAATCCTTTACAGCCAAGTAATCTGTGCTTTAACATTACCACCATTTTTTATAAAATATGGTAGTGAAGTAATGAATATTTAAACAGTTTATTAAATTGTAAAGGAGAATTAACAATCATATTGGATTCATTAAAATAATAACACTAGCTTCTGTAGAGGTGGAAAGTGTAGTAACCAATCTGAGCAGAAAACTATGTCGATGAGCCAATATGAGTCTGAGGCTAAAGAATTGTCCTTAATTATAGTCTTATAACCTGAAGTTCGCATTATCAGATGGGACACTTAAGAAGTAATGGCTATAAATAAAAAATATCTTCGAACCATGTTGTGAGTTTTATTTAGGCATAGGGAATATTTAGGGAAGACTTTCCATATAAATAGCTTGACTGAAGAGTTAATAATCTATTATCAAAAGAAATTGCAAAAAAATGCACAGATTTTACAGAAAAGCAATCAAATCTTAATTTTATAAATATTTTAACACAGAATATATAACCTCATTAACAGGAAAGGAAAATTAAGTTATGGATGAAATGGAAAAATATAAGATTTCAATTCTAGGTATAAGGAAAACGAAAACTAAAGGAAATTAAACTTTGCATTTAAATAAAAATTAAGTACAGAGATATTCTGAAATAAGGGTAGATAAAAAAAAAAAGAATTGGTTTATCATTTTAAATAAAGAAATAAATGTCAGTCCGATACAGAGACTGGTAGGCTGAAGAATTTTACATCTAGACATCCAGTTGCATGAGGATATATTCATTCAGATTTACTACATCTGGAAAAGATGACATCTGCTAGAAAAAAAACTTTAGATGAATCTAGCAGTCAATATGCATACCAATCTAGTTATAATTTGGCAAACAATTCAAGAGCAAGAAATGAAGCAAGAAGATTTGAATATGTGGGAGAACAGGAACAGAAGAGACTAAAAATGGAAATGGAGTAAGGAGTAAAAGATGTTGGAGTATTGTACTGATAATGAAATGCTCATAAGCCACACTTTTTTTCCCTAACATAAGGGAGTTAAATAACTTTTGTTCTGAGGAGAGCAGAGTTAGATGTACTATTTTACTTGCTCCAACTACAAGGTATGCAGTACTCAACAAAATTACAGGGCAGACCTGTATACAAATGTTACCCTTCAAATGTAGAAAAGGAAAAGAAGTAATTGAAAGTAAAATTGGAAGAGTTAAGAAAATCACTAATAACTAGAATTTAAAATAAATTGGAAGAAATATAAGGACAGACAAATTATATACAACTGAAGGTAGGTTGGTTTCATTTAAGAAAAAACAGAACTTTTTTTTTTTAACCTCTGGAACCACTGTACATCTTCAGAGGATGAGATGAATGATTTGTAGCGTGTGTGAAAATGCCATGCCTGACCAGATTCGAATGCGGGACCTCCGGATAAGGCTGAGACACTACCATTTGTTCCATGGAGGCCAGCGCAGAAATAAAGTAATAAGGGAAACTTTAAAGCTACTAGATGGTGGTGATGAGAAGAAAAATAAAAATAAGGCTATGAAAAAAATACTTTCAAATGAATTCCTAGAAGGATTGGAGATTGTATACTGAGGCAAGAAATTTGTCCAAGGCTTAACTTTATACAGATAAAATGAATCTGTGGGAGCGGTTTACTAAAGAATCTGAGGATAATTGCAGTAATAATCTGAAAAGTTACTAGTAGCCTTTATGAAAGATCTGAAGAAGAAAACAAAAAGAAGTATTAAAGACAAGGATTATAATTTGATCAAAAAATTGATTAGGTTTTAAATGTAGAGAGAATATTATGCAACACCCTTGCATGAAAATAAAACTGACAAAAATTCAACTGACAAGATTTGGTGATGTGGGAAGGAATCCAGGAGGTAGAGAAAGTGGAAATATAAGTCATTCAAGAGAATTAAAATTGGTTAAGTTGCTGACCAAATTCCCAAAAACATTAAATACACTAGAAAAACAGGTAGTTATTGTTGCATGGATTTTGGCAAACATGGAAGGAAGAATCAATTCCATGAATGGACAAATATTAAAATCAGATTCATATGACAGAAAATACAAAAGATTGTAGAAATTATTGAGGTAAATAATTATCAGTAGCAGTAAAATATACACACGAATTGTGTAAAGGAATATTAAGAGAAATTAAAAGAATAATGCAAAAGAATAAATTAAAAACCCAAGACACATAAACTTAACATTCTGAGGATTCTCAAAAAAGAGAATCAAATAATACGGTTAAGAATAGTTACCTTACTTCTTTTTGGATCTTGTTGCTTTATTTGATTTCATACGTAAGACATATGGAGGAAATCATTTGAAATAAGAATACCTAAAAAACTAATAGCATAATTAAAAATCATTTATAGAAAAATGTGTAAGGTATAATATAGGCTAATGACTAAAAAGTGGAAAATTTACGATAGAAAAAGAAAGGAAGGAAGCAGGGAGAAGTTTCCTGTTTTTGATATTCATAGTTTCTGCCATTAAACAGTGAAGGTACAATTTTGGTACATAGAACTTGAAGCCAGTATTTGAACAATTTCTTGTTTATGCTGATGTTTTCCTTATAAATATAAATCTTGAAGATTTACAGTAAGCAGTAATAGAATGGACCAGTATACTGGAGAAAGCTGTGCAGATAAATGTGTGTAAAAGAGTAAACATTATGAAAATGAACAGATTTCGGAAGAGACTGAGGTCAGATCTAAAAGAATCAAGCTGGAGGCAAATGGAAGCTTTCGAGTATCATTGCAACAGTAGTAATAATGGAAGAACTAGATAACTGACTGAGAAGGATTAATAAAATATATTGTATTCTCGACAATACTAATATGAGAGAAGATAAACCGTAGCCAGGCCAAATGAGAATGTAAAAAAAAGGTATACCTTATGTTATGATATAAGGAAAAAAGACTTTGACCATGCCGGAGAAATACTAGGGTATGCTGTAAGTTTCAAATAAGGGATAATATTTGAAGTGTCAAAAGAGTTAAGATAGATCTCACACATTTAACACTTTGAAAGAAAACAGCTAAAATGAAATGGCCATTTAATACAAACGAATGCAGAAAGTCACAGTAGATATTTGATGTAAAAAGCTGAAAGGGGAAAAAATGAGGAAATCCCAATACAATGGGTACAATACACCAGAAAAATAGCAAGGAAGTGAAACAAAGAACAAAATTAAGGGACTGGCAAAGGAATAAAATATCTATAGAAACTGTTTTGACAACCTGATGCTGAAAAACAGAAAGGAAAGATAAAGAAGTTAAGTGGCTGAAATTATCATGGATGAAAATCTAAATATGAATATTAGAAAATTTGAAATATATATATATAAAAAATAGCTTACATTCACAGAATTCAGATTGTATGTTGAAACACTTTAGTTTATGTACTTACATCAGCAAGTTGTGCCTTATTTAACCCAGGCCTAGTGGGAACTTTATAATGTCTTTTATATCTTCTTAAAGTATTAACCTGTAATTGATACAAATCTACTTCTGGTACTTCAGTATCAGTTTCATTTGAATCATCTTCCGAGTCTTTCCGACGCCTTTTAGTCCGAGCTGACTGAATCACACTTTTATGATAATCACAAATATATATGTGGCGTGCCTACATAAAAGAAAAAAAAAATTAAATATTAAACAGATAATTCTTAATAATTACAAATACATAATTTAAATTATACAAAAATAACTCAATTAAATAAAATGAAAGCAACATTCTTAACCTATTAAATAACAGCAAAATTAAATTTATTTTACGTGAAGCAGTACCTAAAGAAATTTGACTTAAGGTTTATCCAGAAACAAATTCAACAGTTAATATAATATCAATAATAATAAATTAAAATGCAGTAATAACTTATATGGAGATATTAATGGAATTAAGATAATTAATAATTAAGTCCCTATATTCCTCATTACAGTAATTGTAACAAAGACAGAAAATAAATACACTGATCTGGGATTGCCAAGCTTGTAAACATAAACAACACAAAACTTACAGCAATAACTACAGTTAAAATAACATGTACAAAACCACCTGAAGATTATTACTATTACCATTATTATTATAATTTAAGCACCCAATTTAAATCAATAAAATGAATAAATGCCAATACTGCAAAATTAAAAGTTACCATTTTAATTACTTAAATCATAACTACATTTAAAAAATCTCAAGTGAAAAAAAAATAGGCTACATTACATATACAACTAGTAATAAAATACAATGCACATCGTCTCTTAGACAGAAATTTATGACAAATAGATTGATTTATTTAGGATCTACAAGCAAATCAGCTGATTTCGAAGTCAAGAGTTCTAAGTTTTAAATCCTAGTAAAGGTAGTTATATTTATACGGATTTGAATACTAGATCGTGGATACCAGTGTTCTTTGGTGGTTGGGTTTCAATTAACCACGCTTCTCAGAAGTGGTCGACCTGAGATTGTACAAGACTACACTTCATTCAAATTCATACACATCATCCTCATTCATCCTCTGAAGCATAACTACTTCAAATGAAACAGAATTTTCACAATACCAAGAACATATTATATAAAACATTTTCTTCACTACACCAATGATTCCATAATCACAAACTAATTTTTTATGTTATTTGGATGAATATAAAAATCTTTCCTAGGATAACTAATATATATATATATATATTAATTTAGTACAATCAATAATTCTTTTTTATTGCTGTCTATATCTTCCTCTATACCAATTTTATATTAAAGATTAAAAATAAAAAGTCAGCAATCCACCAAAGTACTAAATTTATAATTTAATTAAACATTTTTTTTTTAGACAGTACTGAATGTAGTTTTGCTGGCCCCAGGCATTTACAAGAAATTTTTTTTATTGCTTTTATGTAGGAAAATTTTCTATACCTGTCTTGTGGTCAAGCCAATATACATACAGTACTGCCAGTTTTTAAAAAAAAATTTATATTAAGAATTTTTAATTTTTGACTGCATATTTTACATTAGATATATGATAATTTTAATTTCTTAATATATAATTTTTGAATGGATAATTTAACACAGTTTTTAATTTTTTGATCAACCGATGAGGGAAAATTCTCAAAAGTGCTTTTGATGTACAAATGAAGTAATAATAAGGGAAGAAATATTAATAAGATTCTGTACTGTGGTGAATAGCTGTTTTTACTTTAATATGTATATATATAGATATAAATTTGAGCAACTTAAAATATTAAAATATACTAAAGCAACATTTTAAAAACAACACTAACAGTATTATTTATACCTTCACATACATTTTAATCGAATCAGCAAAATTCTTCAAAAACCAATTCAAACATCAACACCATATTCAACAATCTTAGAAGAAATCTCTCAAACATCTTTTTTAGAGTAAAGTTTGCTTTACTCAGGTAAAGCTTTTTATATGTTACTTCTTAAATTTAAGTTAAAATGTAGCGATCTAAAAACTGTTTTATATCATATAATTGAACCCCCCTCCCTAAAAAAAAAAAAAAGAAAAATTAAAACTACACATAGCTTAGTTAGCTATGGTGATCTACAGGAACCGGTTTATGGCTTTGATGGTTGGCATATCATGTTTTAATTTCTAAGATGATACTACTCAAGACATCCTAGATGAGATATTGCAGAATCATCGGGTTACAAGGGATGTAGTTTAAAAATCTTGCCTAGGACCTAGTAACCTATATCTGTTTATGCTAATTGTAAGCTATAATACAGTAAGGCAACTTTCATACAGTTTAGGCAATGATCAATTGGGTCATCTAAATAAAACATAAATATTAAAATACACACAAAGCTAAAATAAACATAGAAACCTTGTCAAAAATTTAAAAAAAAATGTATTTTAACAAGAAAATAAAATGTGGATTTTTAAAAATTATATGCTATTATTTGAACATATATCATCATTTAATTGTCTTTGTGGTTTGAAGAGTATTATGAACA
The DNA here is from genome assembly GCA_010016005.3 of Zanna intricata. NCBI lineage: Eukaryota > Metazoa > Arthropoda > Insecta > Hemiptera > Fulgoridae > Zanna > Zanna intricata. Next base: position 9,467 of record JAAAKQ030502860.1, on the reverse strand, counting down.
ATGCAATAATCAAAATGAACTGACCCAGTTAAATAGGGTTTTACAATCATAATTATTCAAATAAGCAATTTAAACGAAAATTTTTATATCAGAACAGGATTCAAAATCAGATAAATTTTTAAGGAGTCCATCAATAACTCTCTTAAAAGCTGAAACATATCTTTAAGCCTCCCTTCTCGCGAGTAATATTAAATTTATACATCACCAAATTCAAACAATCTACACTAACTGAGAACAAAATTTTTTAATACCCTTACCCACAGATTAATTAAACAAGTAATAAATTAGCAGTCAATAACAAGATTACATATGATGTAGTAATAAAAATATGTAAAATAAGTTTATAACAAATTTTACAGCTGCGTTCTCAGATTTAAACTGAATTTCATTCTAAATTCACTGATTTATGTTTGCTTTTATTTTTAAACTTTTTTTTTTTAAATCACAATAAATTGCAGTGTTAACACTAATTTACGTTAAATCATACACATCATTGTCATACCTTAGAACAATGTTTCTCAAAGTTTTCTTGATAAAAATCCCAAAATACCCCTAAAAAAATTCACACCACCGAGTATTACAATTAAATGTATACGCATAACATCAGGTGTGTAGCGATTCACACTGATGAAGAAAACGGTATAAAAGATCCATCATTTAAAAAATAAATATATCGCTGTAGAGATGAAATGAAAATGGTCAGAGACTTTTCGATCAATTTTTTGGAACGATGTTCAATATTTGAGAAACACTGCTATAAAGTACACCTCCATTACTAGTATACCTTAATATAGGTGATAGTAAGCACCTCTTCCTCGATATGAAAATGCATACAATCCCTTGATGTAGTATGACTGAGATACAGCAACAGTATAAATGTTTTCTTTGCATCACAAGCAACAGTTCTAAAATACACAAAGAAAAAATACTTTCACATTTTTTCTAAAAGAAAAGAAAAACATTTATGTTCCCAGAAAATGTCCAGTGAGAAATAACTAGCATGGGACAAAAATACCATTCAAATCCATTTTGCTGTTAAGTGTGGGGGGAATATCATTTCAAACGCGTTTCTATGCATGAAATTATAACATTTTAAATTAAATCCTACGGATTTAATTTAAAACAAAAGATTTATATGCAAAGTGCCAAAACTGAAAAATTATACTAAACACAATTTAAAAATGACAAACCAATCCAAATTCTTACTTAACCTTACTGGTGACTTTTTTTTGACACTGTTACATTATTTCTCCATGATATTTGAGTAATATAACAGTAATCTAATAATTATGAAATAATGTCACCAAAGAAGGTCAGATGAAAGTACATCTCTTTAACAATTTCTGTCTGGTGAAAACAAAACTCAAAAATATTTAATAACAATGTACTAAATGAACAGACGGTTATAAAAACCAGTATACTTTTTACGTTTAAAAAACCTACCTAAAATGACTACAACTGGAACCACAAAGCACAAACGCGGCAATGTTAATCAGTCAAGCATCCGTTAAGTCACAAAAGTAACTGAAAGGGCTTTAATGTTATTAACAAAGTCTGATTAGTATATATTAGATTTGGTTTGTCGTTTTCAGCAAGAAATATATAATTAATTAATCTTCTTAGACCATTTAATCTATCACGTTTATTTAATCATTTCTTAGTAGAACTTATACGATAACACTTTACTCAAATAAATAGTTCTCTAACTATCAACACATATTTTTTAATACAGCTTTATTTTAATGCAGAAAAAGTTGATTTCAAGCTATTTGTGATGCTATTAATAGAAACAATGAATAAAAAAAAGCAAAGAGAGAGACAAAATTTAATTTTTTTATACTGGTTGCCCCCTATCCTTTATGTATTACCTCTTTATGTGAATTGTGGGTTACCAGGAAGGTTTATGAAGCATTACAAAAAAAAAAAAAAGACAAACAATGTTTACTAATAAATTAAATATAAAATTAGGGCATCAGAGCTTAACAGCAACTATAAAAAATGCATACAGCATTTAAAAAGATGCTGGAAGAGGAACTCCTCAAAGATTCATTTTGTGCATCATTATTATGTGGATGAACAGAGATAAGGAAAGCATATTAATAGATGACAGTACCTACACAGTGAAAAAGAATTAACAAATTGTCTTACAAAGGACACATTCATTTCTGAGTAGCTGATTTAGAGATTAAAAATGATCGTTAGCATAATATTTCAAGGGAAACGTAAGAAAAATTTATAAATATACTAACATCAATTACCAGCTCATTATTACTGACAGTTTTCATGAAGCTGTTCCTTCTTTTATAACAAGATAGGAAAATTGATTTTCCACCTTAATCTTTCTATTGAAAATGAATTTTCAATAATGAAATCAATATTTTAAAAATATTCCACAATCATCATAGCTATCTGTCCTTGAATATTTACTATTCAACAGTTACTTGAAACTGCTAGTAAAATTTAAGCTATGAAAACCCTGTATCACCGATTCCTGTAGATAACCTTATCAGCATACTTGTATACAAAAATTCTTTGGAAACTCTACTTCTCCATCAGCGTTTAATTAGTTGGAAATTACATGAAAACAATTAAAAATATTAGAACATAAGTATAAACATACCACTTGATCAAGATTTAGCTTAAGTCTCCTCTGAGTTACAGTTTTTTGTATCCGTTTACTATAGCAGGCGTTGCCAGCTGGTCGAAGACACCTGTAACCATCATCAACCAAACAACATGTTTGCTCAGGAGGACCTCTTGAATCTTCCTCACCAGTACTGAAACCGTTTACATCACTTCCACGTTGCATGGCTACTTTTCACTATTTTCTACAAAAAAACAAAATAAATTTCACTGCTGGACAGAACATCATATTAAAATAATTTTAATTAAACAAGCACAAATATAAAATACAACACATATCAGATAAACTCTATTATATTTTATATATATGTTTCTTATAATAAATATAAAAATTTAATTATTGATGAAAATATCTTTCTAGAACAGAGAAGATATCTTATTCTAGAACAGAAAAATATTTTAGGGCTATTATGTGGAGTACATTTTTAATACTCAGAAAGTATTAAAAATATGACATTTTCTGATGTAAATAAATTTCATTACAAATTACTTGTAACTAATGTAAAAAGATGGAACTATTCAATAGATATGAGAAATCCAAAATATCTTGACAAGTGATGAGATATTCAAAACAAATTGCTTTTCTATAGTTGATAATTCAAATTTTTCAATATAAAATAATTGATCAGTAATGTGTTGCTCCCATCACAGAAAAAATAATCCAACTCCCACGGACAGATGTGCACCAGCAGTGTGGAGGTGGTCTTATGCTAGTTTATCTGCGGGTAGATTGTTCTTTCTTAATATGCACTTATCTCCTATTTTGGTTAATGTAGGTGTAGATCAAACCCTACTCTATTAGGCCAATGTTTGTGATGTAACAGATAGTGTATCCTTGGTGGTACACTGGATGTGGAGTGCTCAAGGTCTGATACTAATCCTGAGACTATTTTATCAATGGCTCTAAAATAAGATGACTTATTTCCCTATATGCTATTCTATAAATCTACAGAACAAATTTTTGTGAATGGGAACTAAATTACATTAGGATCAACAACATCAGTTTGAACTTGTGCTATACAATTTCATATGTTTTGTTTATTTTCAAACAACTGTATAAGTATGAACATTGCAACCTTCGAGGAGCAGTATGCAATTTTTTTTTTATATAAAAGGCATAAAACCTCTGGATATTTTTCAACAAATGAATGCTCAATACAAAGTGGAATGAATGAACAAGAAAGGTTTACATAGGGGTAGTCAATATAAAAATGGTCAAGTAAAAGCTGCTAATGAAGCACATTCCGGATATGCTTCAATAGTAGTGTCAACAGAAATTTTGAAAAAGATAATCAATAAATGATTCTTGAGTTACTGTGGAAGAAATAAAGTAGAAATATAGTGTTGGAACAGAGCATCGGCTAATTCACACTGATCTGCAACTTGTTGAGAAATATATGCTTACTGGATACAGAAAATACAGACAGAGGCACATAAAACATCAAGATTGCAGCTCTGTGTACGAATGAAATCTTGATTTCATTGTGAGGTTGAGGCATTCTCAGTTGAATAGTAATCTGTGATTAGAAAGAATTAACAAAGATGAACCAGAATCCACACAGAGTGTAGAGTAGAAAGAAACCGAGAATTCAATCTGCTGGTAAAAAAATGCTTACCGTTTTTAGAGACATTAAAAGTTTATTCTTTGTCATTAATCAGAGTTGCTGGGAAAAACTGAAACGGATAATTTACACTAAATGATGTGGACCATTGAGAAAAGAAGCAATTCCCTAATGTCACCAAACAAACACAGGATATGATCACCAAATGAGACTAGAAAGTCTTAACACATTCGGTATATAGTCCTGATTTGGCTTCCATTCAGATTATTACTTTTTTGGTACTTTAAAATCTATTTTACATGGAACAGAATTTTAAGATAATGATGAACTGAAAACAGCATTCAAACATGGTTCTGTAGTTGATACAAACCATTCTTTACTGATATAATATAAAAGTTCATGGAAAGGTGGAAATAAATGCCTAGTGAAAGACTGAGATAATTAAAAAGTAATCTAAAGAAACTTTATAATAGATCTATGGATTGTTTTTTTACTGAATGCTATTTGTATTATATCCATTCTTAAAAACCACTTTAAAAATATTTAATATGAAATTTAATCTTTTTTCTGATTAAACTCATAAATTTGTTAGTAAATATAAATAGATACAAAGAAAATAGTAGAATATTTTAACAAATAAAGTATTACTAAAAATTCATTAATTAACATGAAGAAATAAAAATTTAAGGCCCATTTTAGAGGGTCTTTAAAAAAAGACACAGTAAATAATAATGATTAAAAGGAAATAGAGGGAATAAACTTCTGAGGTAATTGAACAATTAATAAAAAGCTTTATAATAATTGCTTTTGGTTGCAAAGTAATGTCACAAGCTAAAATATAAAACAAAGAACATAATGCCGGTTTCAAATTACAAAAAGGAAAAAACATAAAGTAACATGAAAACTACCTATACTAACTAAAACTACTACTATACTAACTAGTATAGGCTATAAAATTTTATAACCGATTTAATACAGGC
>JAAAKQ030502838.1:0-20307 GCA_010016005.3 Zanna intricata | reverse complement strand
ACGCTACAATTCATTCATCTCATCCCTCTGAAGATATACTTAATTGTGGTTCCGGAGGTAAAAAAAAAAAAAAAAAATCAAAAAAAAAAATAACATGATACGGTTTGGTATATCCACTGAGAAAATTACAATATATCATCGCTTAAAAATTAAGAATCAATCGAGGAATTTTTCTGTTTACGCTTTCGTTTTATTCGTCTACAGTAAAACTGAACATAGATTACAATAAAGAGAATACAAAGAACGAAGTTATTATTTTAATGGAAATTTTTCCAGTTTTCTCCGACGGAAGAGTATTATAAATTAAAATATTATTGATTCCAATAAGCTTTTTAATTATTAACTATACTAATAAATAAATTAAAAAATTTAAAAAAAAACATAACATAATATTTATTCACAGACTGTTATTATAACTCCTGAAATCAATCATTAATAGTTAAATCAAACACTAACAAATATACCGGTTAAGTTAGTATTTGTTCAGTTGCTATCACACGCAAGATGAAAATCACAGTGTAATATAATACTGACGTCACTATTCCGTTACGTGGTACAATTGTATACTATTCAGTATTTATACGTTATCTAATGAACTTCAGAATACGATAACAAAAGGACCCGATCATTTACTGAATACACTAACCATTTTCCAACAATATTATTATTCTTCGTCAGACGCCGCCTCTCAACAAATCTTTTAACTGTCAAACGTATTAATATTTACCATTTATCTTTGTACATATTGAAATGTAATTTTACTCACTATCGCAACCTTTATATTAACATAAAAGGTAAGCGACCGGTATGAGTTAAGTAAAAGCTTACGAAGAGACAGGACGGAATTATAATAATAGCTGAAATACAAAATCAATATGTAGTTCCTTACCGATACAAAATTAGTTCTGACGTAAGCAAGGGTTAATAAAAATTTATTATATAAAAAAATTAGATTAGCATTTCATTCGGTAATATTTACCTTTAAAAAGAAAGGGAGGTCAAACTCCCCGAACTGCATCGAGTTCAGAAATCAGCCTTTTTTTTGTAGATATTATTGAAACGTGATTAAATAGTATTATCAAAACAAATAATTATTATCTTGTAATATTATTCGTTAATTTTATTTTATTAAAATTACATTATTATTTATTTTAGATACATAGGATATACTAACGTATTAGTATATGTCTATTCTACAGGTCAACGACTACTTAAAACTAAACATTGTCATTTATTTCGGATGTGTACATTTACTTCTAATCACTAATTAGAATAATTAGAACGTTGCTATCTCGATACAGCACGATTAGAGGACCAGCCTATCATTGAAAAGAATAATAACAAAACAATCATATAACATTTTATCGCGTTGAACATTCTATTTTCGTTTACAGTTGTTTGTTTTAACTTTAATCAAAAGAAAAAATATTTCAAACAATTGATTGAACATGTTTAAAACTATTTACAGGATATTCTAGCCAAAAACAATAATACATTTAATGCGAAACATAACATCTAATGAGAAAGATAGAATGCAATTCAATTTAGAAAAATATGAAAATAAAAATTGTAAATACAAAACAACATATGTTTTGAAAAAAGGAATGAAAGTGGCTTTCCATTTAACAAAAAATTTAAATTAAAAAATTCTTTAAAAAAAAAAAAGAAAAGAAAACATTACAGAACAGGCATTTTATCAGAAACCCTATACGGAACGGAATATATGCAAAATTTTTCAAAAATTAACATAATTAAAATAGAGAAGAGAATATTAAGAAACATTTACGGCCCTAAAATTTTCAATAGAAAATATAAGCTTAGAAGAAATTTACAAAAATTTGGAATAGAAAATATAATAAGAAAAAGAGGACTTAAATTTTATGGACATCTGTATAGAATGGATGGGAACAGACTAAGCTGTTATTTACATATTTTAAAAGCAGAAAAACAAAGATTGATCGGTTTAAAGAAGTTGACAAGGATTTAAAAATATTAAATATCTCAGAACAGAAACACATTTAGAAAAGTAAATTAGATTAATCTATTTTCCAGAAAAGTCGAAAACTAAAAATGAAAATAGAGTAGAAAGAAGAGAAAAAAAACAGGGAAAAATTGAACAATTTTGAAAAAGAGGAAGAAATCAAAAGCTGTGCAACGTGATCCTTAGATCATTGCTTTTCAAACTTTTTCCCCCACCACCAACATTAAGAATCAATATTATTCTAGCGACCCCTACAATTTCTGAACTTACTATCAATTAAAAATAATAGTTGCAATTGCTCTGTTTTTAAGATACGCTCTTAAAAACAGCAATTGTAATTATTGTTTTTAAAAGTGCCATATCCTACTTCTGAGTTGAAACATACATTTTAAATGAGAGAAATTAAAACGCATATTTAATCATATATTTGGAAGTATTTTCATTAAAATTGCTTTAAAAAACTTAAAATCGTATTTATAATATAGAAATCTGAAGTATACCGTTAAAAAGATGAGTATTCAAGCTTTTTTTTTTAATCGTATCCCTAAGCCTATCATAAAATGCTTATGATTTAAGCCTAAGGTTATCATATGACTTATGATAAGCCTCAGCTTATCATAAAATGTAGATGTCCCTTTAATTTTTTGTACTAATGTAGTAGGTATTTAATTTTAATTTGAATTATAAATAAAACATAATTTTTCCTTTTTTTATTTTTAATCAGCCATCACCGTGTTAGACCGCTTAATACCACCCAATTTTCTCTGGACCGTCTACCGTCCCTCCCTGAGAGCCACCAAGGCCCACTTTGAGAACGAATGGCTTAGATGGTCCAATTGAGAAAAAAGAAAATAATAGATGAAAATAAACATAAAAATGTATTTTAAAAAATTTATTGAATTACTTTCATTACAGGTCCCGGACAGTGTTAGCCATGTGCTATACGTCTGTCCCCGGTATGAGTTTGCACGTGACAAGAGTGGTTAGGGAACTTGAGAGATTACACTCTGGCCAATATTTACGGGTCAATTGGAAGACCCGGGCTGAGTGGCAGCTTGTCGCTGGCCTCCTGCGAACCATTGCCTCATCCCGGGTTCTAGAGGGAGTTTAGCAAGTAGAATCCTGGGTGGTTAGGGTTCGACTTGTCCAGTTGAGTGGTTGGACATAGGCGGTTTGGCAACGAGCCCCGGTTAATTTTTAATTTTTCCAATTGAAGTAGTATTGTGGATGGCCTTGGCAGGATGGTGCTACCATTTTGGTTTGCATTGCTCTGCTGGGGCATTAATAGGTATATTGGTCGTGGCATCATTGGGGTCTGTTCGTTTTGCGGGCGGCCGTGGCGATGTTGGGACCAGTGTGGGTTAGTTGTGACGAGAAGAGAATGTCTCGTGAACGTGGTATATTGGGAGGCATTGTCTCCAGTTAGTTAATTTCATCAATCTATTATAAAATAAAATTAAAATCTGATATAAAAAGCAATCACGCTAAAAATGAAAGATATCTAGATTTTTCTCAATCATCCTTAGAAGTCATTTATTTTTTAAATCGGCACCAAATTATAGACAAGTACTAACAATTTACTTAGTTAAATTTAGACTTAAAAACATTTAATTTAAATAAGGAGAAGTAAATAAAGATTATAATTATTATCATATTATTACTTTTTAGCACTGTTTTCTAAAGAATGTAATCTCAACCCGTTTTTTTTTCAACGAAAACACTTTGAATATCGGAATGATGTAATTCGTAATTTATAACAATTTTATACGAAATATTGATAGAAAATGATAAAAAAATATCTTTAAATCGTTCATATATACAAAATAATTTTATGTTAAAAAAAATTGCATTTAAGTTATGCAGAAAAAACTTACAACGGATCATCAGAGAAACTTTCTCTGTAAAATTAACGTGACTCGTCAAAAAATTGGTCCACACTTGATGAAGATGCTTGAACGTAGACGATAAAGGGAGCTTTCTTATAGGGAACCTCCTACCGTTTATTGATATCGGTGTAAAGATTTTTCTTCCTTTTTAACAATCCAAGTACAACAATTAAAAGCAATTTCCTTATATTCTTAGCAGCGTGTATTCTTAGCAACTTATTAATGGTAATAGTCGGAAAATTTAAATTTAAATTTACAAAATCAGGTTAATATCTATTAAACAATGTATTATCTGGTAACATTACAATAAAATTAATAATGGTAAAAAAAATTAAAAATAATTAGGTCAAGTCCACATTAATACGCTCACATTTATCTACCGTAACATCTTGGCTTGGTATTAAAGAATTTATATGCAAATGACAACTGAAAAAATATTTGGCACATTAACTCGAATATGTAGCTTCAAATAATATTACAGGCTACAGTACAAAATCAAAGTTCAGTTTTTTAAGAACCTTTGTATAAATTAAACAACAAATATGTAAAAATTACATACTAAACAAAAATAATAATGCTGCGCACTACTTATTTTTTTACACTATTTTTACTTCCTTGTACGGGTACAAGGAATTATTGTAATCGCGAAAAATTTCGGCTTTCAGATTTCTACGGAAATATCCATTTTGACTAGTTTCGGTGTGACGTCTGTATGTACGTAAGTATCTCGCACAATTCAAAAACGTTTAGCTGTACGATGTTGAAATTTTGCATTTAGGGCTGCTGTAACATCTAGTTGTATACCTCTCATTCTGAATGTAATCGACTGAAGCAAAAGTGTCCAATAAAGCCCCAAATCCAAATAAATTTGGATTTTTGACTTTATTTTAACTGCGGTAATAAGCCATTATTGAGAGTTTTCAACGATATATCAAAAGTGGTACTTATTTTCATTGGTTCCATAGTTACAGCCAAATAAAATTTTAATTAATGAAATATTTGGATCTTATAAGGGAAAAGCTCAACGGTTCGAATCAGATTTCATCTCCTTTTTTCTTTTCTTTTTTTTTTTTAATTGAAATATATTGATTGATTAATAGTTATTAACCTCTGTTTGTAAAAAAAGTTTTACGATAAATAATAATTCAATAATAACAATAAAAAAAAAAATATCAGAAGTTAATAATGAAATGAAATTTTATGTACCTTTCATTAAAAAAAAGGAAGTATACTATGAGAACGCCTACATTACCTGCCTAAATCTATCCTTCACACTCAGAATTTTCAATTGGCTCGTTTAGATCTTAAACATTATCAATAAATCAAGAACGACCAGAAATTATTTCCAAGATTTGCTTATAAAATCCTTCCTTATCTGTTTCATGAAAATAACAACGGAACACAAACTTTATTTAAGAACCTATTCAAAGTTCCCTTTAATTGTTTCAGAGCTTCGCTCCAAAAATCAATTTGTGCAAGATTTTGTTTTGGTACTATATACGTATATATCAATTAAACAATATATTCATACACATAGATACACATTTAAACGAAAACAATTAGGTAACTTCTTTTATTTTAGTATAACCATTACTCTTAATTTTTTGTCTTCCATATAAATCCATTCTTTGTAAATTTCATTTGTATTAACTTACTGAGAACTAGCTAAACGTATGTTAATTCTCATAAGGTCATCCAAGTGTTATTTTCTAGTCTGTTTCGGTATTTCTTTTTATGGAATTCATAACAGAAAATCCACCATCACAGTCTGCGCTGGATGCTTGAAAAGGTCCCATACTGTAATATAAAATACCCACCGGGCTGATTTAGTGGATTACTCGTAATCGCAAATCAGCTCATTTCGAAATCGACAGTTGTAAGGTTCAAATCCTAGTAAAGGCAGTTACTTATATACGGATTTGAATACTAGATAGTAGATACCGATGTTCTTTGGTGGTTCTTTTTTCTGTTTAGGCTCCGGAACTACCGTAAGATATTACTTCAGAGGATAAGTAAGAATGATATGTATGGATGTGAATGAAATGTAGTCTTGTACAATCTCAGGTCGACCACTCCTAAGAAGTGTGGTTAATTGAAACCCAACCACAAAACAACACCGGTATCCACAATCTAATATTCTAATCCGTATAAAAATTATTACCTTTACTAGGATTTGAACCTTAGAACTCTCCACTTCGAAATCAGCTGATTTGTGATGTCACGTTAACAACTAGACCAGCCCGGTGGGCTGTTCTTTGGTGGCTGGGTTTCAATTAAACACACGTCTCAGGAATGGTTGACTTAAGACTGTACAAGACTACACTTCATTCATACATATCATCCTCTGAAGTAATACCTTACGGTGGTTCCGGAGGATAAACAGAAAAAATAGTGTGTAGTATAGAATGGAAAAATGAGATAATTCAGGGTTTGGACAAAGATTAATGTATCGCTAAAAGTCTTGAACAAATCTATTTTAGTTTACTCTAAAATTGTAAATTTCAGTTCTGAATATTCGTTCCATATTTTATCAATATCAACCTTTTTACTTCCCATAAATTTTGAATTTTTTTTTTTTGGAAAGATGTATTATATTCTGCTTTCCGAAATCAAAATTGTTTCCTGAATTTATAACTTCATTATCAAATGCTTGCCAATCTTTTATTTCTTAATCTGGAAATCTGCTCTCTAAGTGAACGTACACTTTCAATAAATCGAATTACAGCTGATGATTCAATATCATTTGAGGTTAATATTGAGGATAATATTTCTCTTACAGTGTCACTCCAAAAATTTCGTGTCTCAAATATTGAGTTTTTAGTTTAACTAATTTTTAAATACCGATAAGCATCAATAATTGTTTGATATTTGCATAAGAATGTAAGCACGTCTAAAACACATCTTTTAGAGCAAATATTGCGGCTCGATATCGTGATTAGTCAGAATTTTTTTCCAACATTTACAAACGAGATCATTATTGAATTTTCTACAATCTGACTTTTACAATATTCAATTAATAATGTATTGCAATTTTTTTACTAAAGCACCAACTGCGAAATATCTGGATAACCACTAACTTCATTTAATGGATTAAATGTTATAACATCATGCTCTAACACGAGCTACTTCATAAAAATGTTTCTTATTTATAGTTGATCGGCGAAATATTGTGTACACAATTCTAATTAAATTTTCTATATGGTGCATAATAAATACATTTACCCATGCATCACCTAATCCTAAAACTTCCCTACGTGTTGCACAGAGTTGTTCAGTTAAACGTGATATTTCTCTTTTGAAAATTGTTGCTATCCCATTTTTCTTCCCGAGCATAACACTGGCTTCATCAGTAGTAAACATTAAAATTTATTGTGCGATGAACTGCCGATAACTGAATAGGATTTTTTTATTGTGATTAATAGTTATAAACTCCCGTAAGAAAGTCACGGTGTATGCTACTCCGTAGTATCAACTAAACGTGTCATTGAGTACACCTTGCATATTTACAATATGCTGATAGTAGATGCGAGGGAAATAAATTTCTCATGCAATTTATTGCCCCTTAAAATGATTGCGCGGCCGCGCAGCTTAGAGGCGACTATGATCGGATCTCGGATCAATGTGAAAAATAACATTGATCGGCGAGGTCAATGCTTCATTTTATTTAATATTCTTACAGTCATTGTTCTGTAAATATTTGATAAACAAAATACATCATATCACTTCTTAAATATTTATATCTACACAGTCAATGTAAAGAAATTCCCCGAATTTAATCAACACAATTTTTTTTTTTAAATTAATTTATAACAAAAGACTGTGACAGAAAACTGTATTTGAAGTAGTATATAATAATATTAGCGCCGAACTCCGTGGCTAAGCGGATAGAATCTCTCCATTTTTTGCCAAGGTCCCGGGTTTGAATCCCGGTCAGGCATATTGTCTTTACATATGCCACCAATTTTACCGGCTAATGACCATAGTTGTTGATGCCTAGTCTATCATAAAAAAAATTCGTGTTACCGATAAATACATACTTAAATTGTGTAATATAATACCTACAGTAGTAGTGATATAAAAATAGATTAGTTCACAAAATTATTTTAAAAAGAATTTTATTCCTTTTCAAGATTTATTCTACAAATTTTCGAGAAAATAATGTTCAATATTAATTTTTGATTGATACTTAATAATCATATTGCAACAGTTTATTTGAGATACGCGATTTTCAGATTAAATATCCGCGCACTCGCACACAATATTTATTATTAACATTAAACTTTTATATACATTATATATAACTTCTCGTTTAAAGTACGAACGCTACAACACAAAAATAATCTGACAACAAAGTTGTTATACTTTCCTGACATTGGTTATTTATTCTTAAACAAACAGCAGAACAATAACAGTAATTACACATGAAAAAAAGTTAAAAAAATTCGAAAAATCGAAATTGAAAAAAATATTTTCTGCCCCTCCACCCCTAAAATAACCTTCCAATAATCTTTTTTTAAATTTTACTACGTTTACTATGTTTAATGGAAGAAATTTTTTTTAAAAAAATCGATAGAAAAATGTAAAAATAATAAAATGTTACCGAAATTTTTTTTGTGGGTGGGGGTGAATTATGATGAAATTTTATTGTAATATTACTGTTCAAAGTTTAATAGATTAAAAAAAGTTTCAAAAAATCCACACAAAAAAAAATTTTAAGTTTGATCAGCTCCCCCATACTAAATACTGCCCCCAAGTATTATTTTAAGCCGTTTACACTAATACAAAAAATTCGGTTAAAAATAAAGCAATAAATAAATAGATAACTTTTTACGATTTTTGGGGAAGGGAGAGAATTTGGGGAAATTATTATTTTTTTTTTGATCGTAAGATCAGCATGTACGCATTTAAAGTGGAGTTATGTTTGCAAATTTTGAGAAAATTGTCTCCAAAAATATCTTTATCCCATCCCCTGGAAATAATTGGGACAAAATTTTTCCAAAAAATTCCCGAAATACACGAATCTGTCAATACACGAAATTTTTAAAAAACTGATTTATCCGGTCAAATGTTATTAAGCTTCAAACACGCCAATAAACAGATATAGGCATGTTAATCCCACCCCACCTTTTTTCTTTCTGGGGGTCCGAGAAACGTAAAAAAATTTCTATATCCCAATTTTTTGACTGATTACCGTACTTTCCTTCTTGCAGCAAGGCTCTAGAGCTGTGTGCCAGAAAAGTAAAAATTCTTTTATCTCTCAAAAAATTGACAGGTATTTATATCTATAAACTAAAAAAAAATTTTTGTTTTAAAAAGAGGAACAAAATTAAAACGAAATGTTTCAACAGAACAACAGGTTAAAATAATAAATACGGATATAAAATAAGAGAAAATTAATCGTACGGAAACAAAAAATAAAACTAGTTAATTTTTTTTCTTCAAAAAAAAAAGCAGTTAACAAAACTGTGGATCCTAGCAATAAATATATTTTTTACATTAATTAAAAAATCGTTTCACGTACTCCTTTCTTATTACTTTTCTCGATGGTTATCTTCTTTTTAAACCGTCGCAGAGGTTTTAGCTTTCTCAAAATGAATTTTTTAAATGATAAAATAATCAAAAAAAGAATTAAAATTGTACATATATATATATATATATATATTTTATAACTGTTATCAAGACAAAATGAGCATTTTATTTTATTTAATATCGTAAGTCACTTAAGATACTAAATACTCATATTTAAATTACTAAGGATATTTAAATTATTAAGATAAGAAATAATCTACCTCCATAACGTTTAAGCTTCAATTAACATATCATAAAAAAAAAAAATTCTATTCGGAACATATAAAATCTCTGTTTAGACACTCATAGAGATCATAAAAAAATTAAACTATATTAACAATATTTTATTTAATTTTAACGTTTTTTTCTTTTATTTCTTTTTTACTTAAATTATAATAAATTATAAAATCCCACATATATCATACTGTATAACTACTTTTCACTGTTTTCCAACATAACAATAAACTTAGTTCCTTTAAAGATTGTTACTTATACTAATAATAATCAAACATTTTAGAAGATAAAAGATAAAAAAAAAAAAAAATTGTAAATAGTTCTCAAACGAAATTTTTCAGAATAAATTATTTCAGAAATACTTATGTAAATAAGAGGAGATAACAAGAAGATCCCGAAAAATTCTGGGAGAAGATAAGATAAAGAACATCTAGACTACACTCTGTTACAAAAACCTAATTAATGAAACAAAATAAATTTTAAGATATATCATATCATATCACATGACGATCGAATTATTTTAACTAAAGAAAATGATTGAAGTTTATAAAAGTAGCCGAAATAATTTCTTTTGTATCAGAGTAAATGTAATAGGAGGTAATCCAAATAAAAAAATAAAACAAACAAAAGAACTCATTTGCGGGTATAAAGAAAAATACAAATGCCAAAAACTTATCCCAATTTCTGGCATAATTTGAAAAAAAAAAAAAATGGATTCTTCGTACTAATTTTTTCTCTTTTAAAGAATAATTAAAACTACATGAATAATAAATATCGATTAACGTTAAGAAAACTTAAATGTCATCTGTAAATATAAACGTACATAAAAAATCTCCACGAACGCCTAAGGAATACGAAATTTTTCATGAAATAAACAAATAAATAAAAACAATATTCTGCGTTAAGCAAATTGTAACAAACGATAATAAACTTAAGAACAGTAAACAAAACATCATCCCAGTTATAATGTAGTTAGATTACATTAGTCAGTAGATTTAACCTAACAGCGGTTAATCCAGGAGGTATATAACATAATTTTTACAAGGATATATCTATTCTTTTAATTAAAATGCTTAAAAAAAAAATTATTATTTTTAATCGGCCACAGCCGATTATGGCATCACCACAATCGGCTATTTACCTTCAGGTGAAAAATCGTTCGTTTCGGCGCGCGGCGGTATAACAAAAAGATTGACGAATGTAACTGACGCTGCAATCATCGCGTAAGCAGACCGTAGGTAACCTTTCTTCTACCCATATTTCGGTATAGGTCGTTCACACGAGATTGTTTACCCGTCGGCATTTTCGGTTGGCGATCGCAAGTTTAGAACACATTCGGCATATCAGCTACAGGGATACGTGAATCGATTCTTGCCGTTTCGATTTGGATTTAATGCCGAAAGAAACGTATTATTGTTAAAAAAAAAAACTCGGTCCAGAGCCGAATATGTAGCAGCTGATCCAAAAAATCTTCGGAGCACCGACTACCGTAAAAATATTAGCAGTTAAAAATAAATAAAAACACAGATTAGTAATATTATTTACTGATAAATATTTTCTTTGTTTATTGATCACACAGAGTAGAGTCAAACGAGGATAATTCAAATACGGTAATATTTAATTGAATATTAATCAATGTAGAATATACAAGGTTAAATTAAAACTGACATTTCTTGTTTCTAGATTCCCAAGCAACGAGACATTCTAAAACAAGACAATCAGCATCCGTCAAAATTTAATTCCCACATGCCTTTTTTTTCTTTTACAGCGTAGAACAAATAATATAGTAAATTCCATATAATAAATAGATATAAGAAAAAAAATAAAAGAGATGAATTATAAAAGTATATTTTAAAAAATGTCATAAAAATAAGTAATGAGTTGTTTTTATGTGGAAAATTTTAGCTGCTACCGCATTAAAATAGTACATAAAAAAAGGAATGACGTTTTCATAGCGGATAATAGCCTCTGTGATTGATAAGGGTTAAAATATCGACCTGCTATTTTGTCCAGGAGTATAGTAGAATCTCTTGACGTCCCTCACTATCACATGTACACCGACCACGCGACAACGTCATTCGCACAGCTGAGTTCACTCATCAAGTTCCCCTCAGGACGGACGGTTAAAAGGGGGGTTACAAAACACGTGCACTCCTCATACCACGTATAACCTTAGGGAGGGTTTATCCTCATTCCGTTCGGTTACAAACCCTTTCTGTAACACTCCAGGGCACTACAACCCGACCGACCTTACAAAACACGACTAACATAGAAATACACTACATACAACCTACCGCCTACTTACAGGAAAGCGGGTGGTGCTTGTCAACATCACTTTATATATCGGCTGTCATCGTATTTTTCCAAGCTTCTTTCATCTAAAATATTGACAATCTCTTTTAAGTACATTTTTATTAAAAAAAAAAAAATTAAAATACTGAGTTTCGCGAAAAATCTATCTTTTTAAAAGCCGATATCAAAGGATAAAATTATAAATAATTTTCGTTAAATTATAAATTACCTATACGTAATTGGTTAATGAAACGAGAAAGTAATCTCAATTTTTTTAAAGATTTTTAATAAAATCATCTCTAGAAGAATAATTCAATCGAATTTTTTTTCAGACTTAACAAAAGAATTTCGATGGATTTTAATAAATCTTACCCTTTATATTTTAGTTTCAATGATTTTCTGAGGATTTTATTATTTAGGTTAGAGTACACTTATATTTAAAATTTAAATCTTTTTCAATAAGAACTACATCGCCTTCAAAAGTCAAACAAACAAGTATTATTGTTCTTAAAGTATTTTATTTAGTAGCAGTAAGAATAAAGAAAAATATACCGGCCGATTTAAAATGAGAATTTTATCAAATTTTACGGATAAAATAACATTCACGTAGTATTTAATTTTACTACGGAAAAAAATAGGCCCGATTTTATGCATATATTACTAATAACAATATTGTCAGAATGCATATATTTTACGCTGTCTATTTTTTTCGGTTGCTTAACCCTAATTCACTATGTTGCAATATAATTTGGCCTACTCTATTTAATTAAAAGTCTAAAATTTCAAATACTAAATTGAATTATTTTTCGATCATTTATGAATTTTTTGTTTTGTTCTACTCATGTATGTTGTTCTAATTCTGTTGAAAGTAGACAATTGTTACAGCTTTTCAATTTACAACACATTATTAATTATAACTCGTCTAAAAATTAATATAGAATAAATCTTTTTCTCAATATTCCACACCTAATTATGGAGAAAAAAAAAACATTTATCTTCTTTTAAATAGTCTTTACTTCCATAATAATAAAGGATGAAAAGTATCTCGGAAAGAGATAAAACGACTTTTTTAACTCCTGTTACTCCTGAACCTCTAACTTAAAGATTGAATATTTACTTAATATGTAAAAGTACTTTCATACAAAAGGAAGATTTAATAAAACCTTCCAAATGCAGCTTGCATCTGATCCTAAAAAAAAAAAACTTCTAAAATCTAGAATAAAAATTAGTATAGACTACATTTTTCTTGAATTATCAAAGTTAAATCCTCAAATAACTTTTATAACAATTTGTACATTAATAAATTTATTAAAAAAATATATCAAACTTTTTATAAATCCTTACTGACAGTCTACGTACTTTTAAAGACATATTTTACGGTGGAGTACGTACAATACTTTTCCTCAACAGAATGATGTATTTAAACCTTACATTTTAAAATTCGATACTAGGACAGAAAATAAAATTTAAATAATCTAACACAAAAATTTCATTTTTACAATACTGTTGTTTCAAATAGACGAGTAAAAAAAAAAAATCCTGCCTGTTAATTACAGGCAGGATTAGCAAAAGTTAAAAATAAAACAACAAAGTTAACAATAAAACAAAAGTTACTATTAGCAAAAATATTTGCTAATAGTAGTATTAGCAAAAGTTAAAAAACATTAGCCTTACAGAAAACAATATTCGTCCAGATATATTATAATACTATATGTAATTTGCAGTGTTGGACGATCTTTCTGTTACCATGCGTTCAACTGTACATTATTTACCCGACGGTAAAAGCAGAGGTATTTGTAAATACAGCGCGTATCTTTCTTACTGTCCGAACCACGGAGTAGAGGAGATAGATTGGAATTGAAATACAATAAGTTAATTTTAAAATAAGTAAATATAATAAATTGCTATAAAAATAGCATTGTCATTCAACATAGATAGGGGCGTTTACATAAGCTCTGCTGCAAATAGTACTTATAGTAGAACCTCGGTCGATTTCCATAGCATTTGCAAATTGGATTTTTTAATTTCTATTTAAATATTCTTAATATCAAAAAATAATTATTTTATGTTATAATTACATTATGTATAAGGCTTCCAGAAAGTTTTCATGACTGTTGAAAACTTTTAATGTTTTGAATTTTCAAACTTAATCGTGTGCAAAACTGTCTTATAATAAAAAAATAATCCAAATTTTATTTTTAGAACGTTAAAAATTTTCATCGTAATGAGTCCAATTTCACAATGAAACTAATTTAATAATATTACGCAATAAACTAAGACATTAATTTATATTTATCCAATATATTCATTGGAATAATTTAGTAAGTAATTTCGCACATACTAACTAAAAACAGACCTTATACTAAAAGAAAAAAAAAAGGAAGAATAAATAAGTAAAGTGATAATATACTTACTTTTTAACTACATTAGACAAACACGAATTACGAATAATATAATATAAAAAAAGACTCATCATCCAAAACAACCACATGCAAAAATAAAAACGTATCTTCATTTAATTATAAGGTAAGAATATAAAACCGGAAAAATATGACGCAAACAGATAACAGTAAAATAAAATAACATTCTAATTTAAATAGTAATAATAGAATTACAATGTTAATTATAATTAAAAAATAATAATTTTTGTTTATTAAATGAGTAAGCAAATTTTCAGCAATATACGTAAAATTGTTTGTAATGACATGTAAACATGAAGATTTTATTTAAAAATGTCATTCATAATGTCTCAACCAAATTTCTCATTTAGATTTAATTAACCTAATTTCATAACTAAAATATTTTTAAAGTAAAAATAAATAAATGGAAATAATATATCGCACATATAAAATAAACAAATTTGAAAAATAAAAATAAAATAATTAATAATAATAACAAACTGTATTACCAAAGAAAACTTATGAACATAAAATTACTGCAATGTTATGCATTTAAAACTGCTCAGTAATGTTGATTACCACAATAACAGAGCAAATAGGTAAATATAATGTTATAAACATCCTCCTAAAAACAACAATAAAATAAAGAGAAGAAAACAAAAGAGTCTCGTTTAACAATACACAATAAAAGAACTATTTCAGTTCTAAATGTAACCGCATTCCTACTCCCAAACCGACAACAAACAATCTTACATATAAATATTTTTAAAAAATTTTTAAATATAGTAATTTTTATTTTGTAAAAATGGAAATTTGTTATGTTTAAAAATCAAACCTACGAATAAATATTAAACATTTTTAACTGCGTTCGTAAATAAAATAAGCAAAAAATTTGAAAATACGTACAACTATTATAATTTTAATTTTTATAATATCAAGTTGAACATTGTAACTGTTACATGGTACTTAAAATGCGTACGTAATTAGTACTTTTAATTGTTAATATATTTTCAAAGAAAAAAATGAAATACAAGAAACTTAAACGGCGAACGAGTCAGGCGAGAAGTTTAGCCCTTCTTCAACTTTTCAATGGAAGCTTAAAAAGTGAATACAACTATGTAAAATTATGCATAAATCGTTAAAAAGAACAATGGATAATTTGGGTTGATATCCATATATATTACAATAGTAACAGGACTGAAATATTCAACGTAAGCCATTAATACCATACTTCTAACAGAAAATCTTTAGAGCGTAATACAAAAAAAAAAAGAAGACTTTAGTGGAGAGTTCATTTAAAAAGTAACTAACCGTTCATATAATGCACAGCTAACTAAAATAAACACACACACACATTTATATATATATATATATTCGTATATATATGCTACAACACAAACGGGCACGCGAGCGAAGTAGTTACACGTTAAACTTAAGGCAATAAGATCGTTCAAAGATAGTAACATAAAAGAAATTTATTTTAGTACATATAAACATGTACATACACATAAAAATATCTTACTATCAGAAACAGTTAACGGTCACTAGATTAAGTTACCTGTATAAAATTTAAGAAATTAAATCGATCATTTCCTATTTTTTCTTCCAGAAATTACAAAAAAAAAAAAAAAATGTTTATGAAAACACGTTTTTTATGCGTAAAGTCTACGAAAATTTTCAGTTACTTTCTGATTTGGATGCCATGAATAAATATAATCATATACGTCAAAACACATAGCATGAAATTTAACTTGAGAAATAAATTTGCAATAAGTTCGCACATTATAACCATCCACGCACAAAAATGTAATTCCGCACGTAAATTTATAATATTAATATACGCTATAACGCTTCCATCGGTAATAATTGCCGATTAATGAAATAGTAACCCTTCTTTAAAATGGTTTTAAAAAAATAAAACAATACTGATATTATATAAACGAAATTTCTATTTTGATAAAGCGTTTCACAATAAAAACCAATTCTGGTTAAATTTTACTATTGAAATAAAGGAAAAATTATCTATAAAAATAGATCCCGAAGGGTTTATTCCAAATTCCTAGCGGAAATTTTTCTCTTTTTTACTCCAAAAGCAAAATGAGGCTATACTAATATAAAAAAATACTAAAAATTCTCACGACATAAATTATAGCTAAAATTGGTGATTTTATTTGTTTCTTTAATCAGCAATCGATTTTTTTAAAATTTTGTTTCTAAAAGTGTAATTTTAGTACTTTATTCGAAAAAATTGCTGTAATCTCTAAAAAAAATTTGCAGAAAAAAATTTTTTTTTCGCTTTCATATAAATATACTTTGTTGATTGCCAAATAAACAAAAAAATCGTTTTAACAAGAGTTTTAAAATCAATAATGAGAAAACTGATTTGGTAAATTGAAAATAAACAAAATTATAACAAATTCTAAATATATATATATTTTAGATGATTAATTCACTACGTAAGTTGAAGACTTCTGCTTGGGAACGATATAGAATATTTATTTGTACCATATGAAAAATAACAAGCCTGATCTGAATTTTTCAGATGAAAGAAAATGATGAAAACGTGGGAGGTTGTTATGACAAAACAAAAAATGTTTGAAATTTCAAAACTGAAAAACTTCTTAGTTAAAATAAATAAAAAGAAGAAATATGATTTTTCTGGTTGAATTAACATAAGCTCTAAGCTTCTGCGTGAAAATTTTAAAAAGGTAATTTTTTTAATGTAGTTAGAATGTCATCCCTGATCCGGTTCGAACACAGGATTTTCAGATATAAGGCCGAAACTCACTTCGTCAAGAAAATCTGTGAATTTATAGTAGTCTTTAACGTTAATTAAGTTGCAAATTTTTTTCACAGATAAATTCAAATCGACTATAACTCTAACACGCCAAACTAATCTATTGGTTTATTTAAACACAAAAATAACTTTAAAGTCAATTAAATACAAAAAAAAGAAGAAAAAAAAGGTAAAATATTGAGTTAAATTTTCTGATAACAAGTATATATAAAGTAACAGCCTCTTCAGATTTGGGAAATAAATTCAGATTCAGAAATACAATATTATTTTCTTATCGCGATCTCCCACAAAGGCATAAAAACTCCTCTAAACATGAACGAACCCAGACTATGATAATGAATTTCCACTACTTCAATAAAAATATTTCTTGAAAAAAAAACTAAAAGAACTTTCACAGTCATGAAGTACATCAACCGCATGGTCGATCACCCGTCAGCTCTAATGACACATTAATTTACTACATAAGGGTATATATATGTGTGTACACACACACACACACACACACACGAGTATATAAATATATAACTGCAATGCATACTTCGTAGAGAGAGGACGCAGACTAAGGAAAGTGTAATCTCTTCCCCTCTCCTTTTCTTCACTCATTAAAGCAAAGTGGGGGGAGATTACTTTTTTCCGTAAGCGTTTCCACAGTTTCTATTCGAGTCTTCATTGCATAGTTTATAAACACATATGTATACACATTAGTATACAGCAATATTTTCGTGTATATATATATGTATGGCGTTGGTCTACAGGGGCCCGCCCAGGGATGTAGAGATATCTTCGCTCGCCGTTCCCGTTTAGCCAGAGGACTTCGTCTCCCGGATCCCTGTAATGTTCGTTATCCTCGTGGTAGTGAGAATAATACTAATAAATAACAATCAAGTATTTGGGTTTTATAGAAACCTGAAAAAGAAACTAAATTACAGACGTAATAGTAGTAACTTTTTTCTTTCTTTTGTTTATATAACACCCACGCAGCAGCTGAAAC
Source organism: Zanna intricata (assembly GCA_010016005.3). NCBI lineage: Eukaryota > Metazoa > Arthropoda > Insecta > Hemiptera > Fulgoridae > Zanna > Zanna intricata. The sequence goes on along the minus strand of JAAAKQ030502838.1, from coordinate 2,159 downwards.
TACCGTGAGGCATATCATCAGCCGCTGCGCAGTATCGTGGCAGCAAGTTAATCTACCACCCACCCTAGCTTGAGGTTCTTTTAAGGTCCCGCCCATCGAGATCTCGATCTCCTGTTGCTCATCGAAGAACACCGACACCCCGCTTTTGGCGTGCCGAAGAATCCCTTCACAGCTCCCCTTCACAGGGGAGCTGCCCTTTCTTATCTATCACCTACCGCTACCGGGGGTCGAATGCGTAATGATATATCGTAGAAAAACTCTCCATGAAAACTTAATGCTGTAGTTAAGAAAAAGTCCAAAATCCAAATTGTTTTTAAATATGGGATTTTTTGGATACTTTTGGTTCAGTCGATTGGAATCAAAAATGTAGGAACTAGATGTTACAACAGTCCTAAATCCAGAATTTCAACATCCTACGCCTAATCGTTTCTGAGTTATGCGAGATACTTCTGTACGTACAGACGTCACGCCGAAACTAGACAAAATCGATTCAGGGGTGGTAAAATGGATATTTCTGTTGAAATCTGAAAACAGAATTTTTTTGCGATTACAATACCTTCTTTACTTCGTACAAGGAAGTATAAACTAAAATCAACTGATATGATTACTAACCCAGATATAAATACAAACATTACCAGAAAATATTTATTTTTATTTTTAACATTATCATAATTTTTTTTTATGTAATTTAATATTTATAATCTGTTCTATTGGTAATATTTACAATCTGTTCTATTGGAACAACGAATAGATAGATAGATAAGTTGGATGGATATTTATAATTGGTTTTTGAAAGACAGAAAGCCCAACTCCAATTAACTCCTTTACATTCAGTTTTATTCTGTACCATTTAGTAATAGCTATCAATGAATGATAAAAAAATTAATTTTTTATAGTGTGAAAAAATGTCACGCCTAACTAGGATTCGAACGCAAAACTTCTGGATGAACTGGAAAAATACTACCACTCCGCCACGAAGATCGGACAAAATTTAATAAATCTGTATATTTCAGAATTATCAAACCGAATATTAATCTATTTATATTCAAATAATAACAACAGGTATAACACCAATTAAAGTTTATTGATTAAGATGAGAGATGCTTTGGTAAGCGTATAAAAAAAATATCTAACCTGACTGGATTCAAACCCAGAACCTTTCGTATAAAATCCAAGAATTGGGTTTTATCTAAGTGAATGGAAAAAAATGTTTACCTATTAATGAAACTTTAATAAACAGTACTTCATAGTTAACGTAAAATATCAAAACGGAGAGATATCCATAAATCTCTTTAAAAAAAATAATTTCCTTAATGAGTACAACACAATATAAGGATTTTTTTCTTTATAAATATATTACACTTAACCATTTAAATTAATCTGGGAGAGTTTTTCAACGAATTAGCTTGTCATATTATTTCGTTAATTACATGAAAAAATAATAATATATATATAGCTCTTTTAATTAGTATGACTACATATAAAAATTACTTAAAAAGAACAGAAAATCGAAAAAAGACACACAGTAAGCTTGCCCTCAAGCTTTCTTTAATAATAAAAAAAGGACATAATGAAAGAATAGTGTGAAATCTTAATATTAGAATACAGTATGTATAATATACATGAAAACTACACTCGTACATTACTGAGTGCGAAAATGACTTCGTAGATAATGAAAATAATGCTCGTTTTTTTACAAAGCTATTATATCTACGAAGGAATGGGGAATATATAAGAACAAAAAAATATAAACACAAAGCTTGATTATTATTGTTATTGTTACATATCATTATTAGATAACAGTACCAAAATATCCACTTCAAGATAGTATAACGAACAAACAGTGTAATAGGGATGATACAACAAATATGCTTTCAAATATAATAGGTAGTTTTCATCATAAGATCATGAATTAAGCAGAATTCAAAGCAGATCAGAACAGACTGAAAAGACTAAGGATTAATAAACTCAACTTTTTGTACATAAATAATGAAATATTATAATACTTATGCTTATTTACTTCCCTTAAAAAAAAATCTGAAGTGGACAACTCATGACTTCCTTGTAAGTCTATTACATTACATACGAGGGTGGTCTGAAAAGTTTCCGACCTCAACATGAAGATAGCAGCACTCGAATTTCGTTGTTCATCTGTTGAC
>JAAAKQ030502827.1:0-13629 GCA_010016005.3 Zanna intricata | reverse complement strand
ATTGAAGAATAGAGATTTCATTCTTACCTCAAGCTTGTAGGTATTTATAATGGTGTGTGTGTGTGTGTGTGTGTGTGCGTGCGTGCGTGCGTGCGTGTGCATGTGTGTGTGTGTGTGTGTATGCGCACACACGTGCACAAGCAAGCGAGCGAGCATGCACGCAAGCATGTGATATAGTGAGGAGGGAGAGGAGAGGGGACAAATTATAACTCTGGACTGGCTTACCAGATCTTTATGAAAATATTTTTCAAATAAATGATCCAAAAATGATCACAGAATTATTTTATAAATAATAATCTATCAACTCATCTAGATTCTTGTTTATTAAGGTTATAGATTGAGAAATCTTCCCATTTGACCTTCAGTAAATTATAAAACAAGTACCAATGCTTTTCTATCATTCTAAAAAATCATTAGAACTTATTTTTAAAAACAGTATCAAGTAATATAAATGTTATAAATCAATAAAAATAGTAATTTAATTTCATTAGACGTTAAAATGATATGTTTTGAAATCCCTATTAAAGAAATGTTAAACATAAAACTTATATAATATTATCATAATTATTTTTACTATACTTTTATTCATTTTTTAGTATATTTAAAAAGAATCCAATTCTCTTCTGGTATCAGCGACAGCAGATTTTGTAATTTATTTTAGTTCTAAATGTTATTATAAACTAAAATAATAATTTAAAAAGATTTTTCTTGAAAAATGTATTGAACAGTTTACTCAGTCCTATAAATGACAATGATTCTAGATCAGATTTTAACTTTGAATATATATAAAAGTTAATCTTCTAGTTATCATGGGTAAAAATACAAGTTTTGGTTATTAAAACAAGTTAATCAATTTTTGACAACGATCCAAAAAAAACAAATTTAAGCAAAGACTTATAAAAATCTTAACTCAAGGGCGAATGTAAGGGGGGCCCAGGAGGCCCTGGCCTCCCTCAAAATCAGAAAAAATATAAAAATTTGTAAATATTACTAAGCTTACTTGAATAAGTTTAATTTACTTTAAAGTACAGGCGTGGCATTTGGCACATGCATGAAAGCGGTGGGGGGTAGAGGGTTGGTATACCTGATCCTTACTAAAGCGTCTAGATTTTCAGTGTTCCAGCTGGATGATAGAGCAAGTGCGTGAGTTTGCTTGTTTCATGCAGTTGCCACTAGAATGCTTTACATAGTAGTATTATTAGCTTCCCTTGAAAATATGTTGTCTTGCAAGTTATGGTAGACCAGTCGGTAGAGTACTGGTTATATGGTGATGTTCATGGGTTCAAGTCTCGATTTTGCAACATATATTTGTTTCTGTGAAATTAAGAAGACTTGCTCCATCAACCAGCTGGATCACTGAAAAGCTAGATGCTAGTGATACTAACGGTTGCTGCTAGAGGCGCTCACTGACACACAGTGTTGACAGTGGCAGCCATTGTTTGTTGTTGATGTTTGGCTTGTACTTATATTATAGTGAAGTGAAGTATAGTGGTGTTTTTAGTTTAAATCCTAAGTTTTTATATTAATTTATTGTTTTTAATTGTAAGTGAATCGCGTTCAAAATGAAGAGACAAGCTTCTTTCTATTCAGAACTTTTTTCCCAAAAGACAAAGTGTAAATAGGCCTGTTTGTGCTGAAGTCAGCTGTACTAAAAGTAAAGCTTCTTCTGGTGTCCTTAATACCAGCACAGTTAATCCAGTCCTAGTTTCGGAGGATTGCAACCAAGTAAGGAAAAATATTTACGATATTGGTAACTATTGTCAAAGCAATGCTGTTTGCTCGTTAACAAATGAAGAAAAATGTTCATGTTTGGAAACCTCAGCATGGATACAAATTTTCTTCTACTTCTAGCTCAAACCATACTAGATCTTTTCAAATGAAATTGTTAGAAGAATTTCAGTGGTTTGTTTATTCTGAGGAATAATCCAGATCGTTTGTAAAATATCTTTTTGTAAATATTGTGTAATATTTTCGCACTCTGAGGCCATAGGGAAAGGGGGTTACCAAGTAGCAGGGGCATTAGTAAACCATGCTTTTACTAATTTGAAAAGAGCCAAGGAAATGTTTGGGAAGCATGAAAATTGTACATATCATAAAAAGTCTGTTTTGACAACTGAAAACACAAAAGCTATTGTTACCAAAAAGGCTGAGAGTGTTATCAATCAAGTCAATGCCCAAAGAAGATTAGACATTGAAAAAACCAAAAAAGGCTAATTCCTATAATACAAACAATAAAATTTTGCGGACAACAGCAAATAGCACTAAGAGGTCATTGTGGCTGTGGACTAATATACATAGAAGAGCCAGAAAATAATGACAGAAATTTTAGATCATTGTTGAGATACAGAGCTAACAGTGGAGATAATATTCTGAAAGACCAATTTGTTAACAGTGGTGGAAAGACTATGTATACAAGCTCTTTTATTCAAAACGAGTTCATTAACTCATTTGATCATTTGATCCAATCAAAAATTGTGAAAAATGTCAGGAAGTCTTTTTTCTATTTTGTTTTAGCTGATGAAACCACTGATATTAGTAAAGTAGAACAGTTTTCTCTTTGTGTGTGATATATTGAAGATCAGTTATGCAAAATCAGAGAAGATTTTCTAACTTTTTTCCTGTTCATAATGTTACAGGTGCAGGTTTAGCTAACACTTAGAGACCTTGTCAACCTTAGGGCTTGACTTAAAGAAAATGAGAGGCCAAGGATATGATTGTGCTAATAAATTGAATGGGCAATTTAGAGGGGTTCAAGCTTCCATCAAAGAAAAACTACCACTAGCTTTGTTATACGCATTGTTCCTCGCATACCCTAAACTTGTGTTTGTCGGATGCAAGCAAAATAGCTTCTGTAAGAAACTGTATGGGTGTTATCAAAGAAGTATGTGGGTTCTTCCATATGTCAGCCAAAAAAACTGAAATACTGAATTAGATGATATCTGATTGTTGTCCTGTATAGACGAAAAAGAAACTTATTTCACTATGTGAAACACGATGGGTGGAAAGGCATGACTGTGTGCTTTTATTTAAAGATATTTTTGAGCCAGTCCTTTTCTCCCTTTTGAAAATAGAAGAAGAATCAAGTGACTCAGCACCTAAGGCACATGCTCAAATCAATTCCAATTTCTTGTCAATCTTTTTATTTTGAGCCAAATTCTATCAACTACACATAGTTTATCTGAAAAGCTTCAAAGAAAAACATAGATCTTTCTCAGGCCATGACAAATGTTACAAATATTTTAGATCTACTGTCGAAACAGGATAAATGCTGATGAAAACTTGAAACCCCTTTATGCTGAAGTAAAGGAATTCACTGCAAAGCTTGACATTAAAGAAGAGGTTCGAAGAGTTTGTCGCTTTCAAACAGCCTGCAACAACGTCCCTTACAACACAGAAGAAGAATACTATCGACGAGCTGTTTATATACCTTACCTCGATGATGTTTGTAATTCACTGAAAGAACGTTTTGAATCTCACAAGGAAACAATTGCATCCTTACAAAATGTCCTAGAATTTTGTATCAAAACAGATTTCTGTTCATTGGAAGCTGCCTTCAATTTTTACAAAGAAGATTTGTCACATAAAGAGATTGTGCAAAGTGAGTTCATGTTGTGGAAAGAAAAGTGGAGTCAGGAAAAACCTGAAAATCTTCCTAAAACCGCCATCTGTTCTCTAGAAAAATGTGACAAGACTTTCTTCCCCAACATTTATATCCTCTTGACACTACTAACAGTTTTGCCTGTTTCTGTTGCAACTGTGGAGAGAAGTTTCTCTACCCTAAGAAGAACAGCACATCTGAAAGTATGCTTAACGGGCTAGCCTTACTTTCCATCCATAGAGACATTGCAATTAGTGATGAAGAAGTTTTCGACAAGTTTTCAAATGTACCAAGAAATCTGGACTTTGTTTTGTAAACATTGACCTACATAAAAAGGCAATCTTCTTTTTATTTGCATATTCAATGTATCGATAATTGGTAATAAAACAATATTCTGTTTTCATTGTCAAATATTCACTGTGTTTGAACCCCCTTTAAACAATCTTAGATTGTTTAAGTTTATTACACAGGGGTTTAAACCCCCTTAAATAGTCTTAGATTGAGAGTTTAATAAAAAAAAAAAAACTTTTTGGGGGTGATAGTTAATTTTTTAAGATATGTATTGAAAACTATTATTTACATATTTATTTATTGTCAGTTGAAAATTACATACATACACAATTATATTGAATCTATTTATCCTTGACACAGGTAGCAAAAGAAACCTTGAGCGCTACCTTCAAGTTCGTAGGTGCTTAATAAAAGAACTTATTAAAAATAATATTTAACTAAATAAAAATACATTATATATAAAAAAAAAAACATAAACATAAAATATTTAAATAGAAACATTAACTTTAATGAAATTGCTTTTAAAGAAAAGATACATAGAACTAGAATGTAAAATTAGTTAAATTTACATAGAAATTAAATATAATACAATAAATTCATAATCTAAAAAGATGAGAAAACGTAATTTCATATTGGAGAAATAAATTTAAAAATATTATTTAGTACTTCAGTGTTCCTATACCCATTGCCAATAAAACCCTGCCTGTGAGGAATCGTCTTTTTTTCTTTCTGTTTGTTCATATAAAAGTTCTCTTGTTAATTTCTATTTTATTTATCTATTTGTTTATTTTTGTATGTATAGTTATTGTAAAGTTTGTGGACATACATATTATGGTATTTTATGTTGTAGACATACTTGTACATCCTTTACTGGAGGAATTTCTTATTTATTGAAAAAAATATTAGGTTTTGTTTCTTTTATATACCATAATGACATTCAAATAAGAAGATTTAAAAAAGTTGCTTCTGGCCTGAAGGTAGCACTGTGGTCTGGTATATATTTTTTTAAATGCTTCATAAACTAAGCTTGATTAAGGGCCAGAACTGCATAAATTTAAGAACTTAATTAAAATTGCAGAAGCTGATAGACTTTCATGTGTATGCTAATAATAATAATAATAATCATATGATTGTTTTGAAGTGCAGTATTTAGGTGTATTGTTCAGATCTATGGATAAATTGAAGTTTGAGATTTAAAGGAATTGATGACGCAAGTAACTAGGCAGAACAACAAATTTATTCAGTTTATATTTAGATGAGTTGCTTGTAAGTGGTTAGCAAAGTTTGTTGAGTAAAATTTACTCATTAGTTTAGAAGTAATACGTACGTTTCTATTCTTAAAATTTGAAGATAAAATATATTTCACTTCTTATATTTTTGATAAGATGTAAAGTACAATAATTCTTATTGTTTCCCATTAATAAATTAAATACTTAAGCATTCTTGTATTACAAAGTTTTTTTTTTGTTATGATGAAGAAAAAATCAATTCTTTGTTCTACAGAAATTAGACTTGCTTAGTTAGCTGACTGAATAAATTGTTACACCGTATTTATTTTATAAATTTGTGAATCATTAATTTCTTAACTTAGTGCTTTTTCAAATGAACAATAAGTAACAGTAATAGACCAACATTTAGCAATACAAACCCTACTACATTCTACTTCTAACTGGCTTGTACATGTTAATTAATAGTTATCTAATTGCAAATTATACAGTTAACATTTTTTTGAAATTGCACACTTTTTGAAGTGGATATTAACAAATCTCAGGCTAATGATAGTTTTAAAAATAAATTTTTAATGTTAAAAATTATGTATATGTTTCGTAAGAATCTTTTTAATGATTTTACATATTTTGGCCTATAATAAACGTGTGGTAAAATCAAACTATAACTATTTTACAGGCAGAAAAAAATATTAATATACAAAATGTATTTTTATAGTGAGAGTAGGATTCATTTTTTAAATTTCACATTATTTTGTTTATTATATTCAATAGTTTCATAAAATTAAACTAGAAAACATTTTTATTTTAAAGTAATATAATTTAAGTGAAAAATTGTTTTTAATCGGATAAGAATTACTACAATTTTTCTTCTCATCTCTACTATTTATTAGTTTAAAAAAAAGTCAAAATAATTTAGCATTAAAAAAATTTCAGAAAAATGGACAAATTTAATGTATATTTATATCTTATAAAAATGCATAAAGTCATTCTGAGTAGCAGCAGTACTGTAAAAACATACATAAACAGATGTATAGGGAATTTATAAGTTGTAAAAATCATTACTCTGTTTTTGCAGTCAAAAGTAAATCCTTACTGGCTTGGAGATCACTGATCGGAAGCCACTTACACAGCTCCAACTGTAGACTTAATGTAAAAATGATTGTCTATCAATCTATCTCATGATTTTGCATCGGATTTACATTTAATGTGAATGGAAATCTAGTTTTGTGCCGATTGCTAATATTACAGACCTTGATTTAAAATTTGAAAAAGTTGCATCAAATGGTTTTTTTGGGACAGGGATGATCTGTACGAAGCTAAGTGTTACATGCTATTTAATGACTATAATGTTTAAATCTATAATAAGGATGCGTCAATAGTAAGAGAGTACAAGGTTTTGTGGTTGAATCCCATATATATAGAACTATTAAAAGTTGTAATTACATGATAGCCGATTATCTGTTCAGTGATAACCAGGAAGAAATTTTTACGTTTTTTGCTAGAATCTAACTGAATTAATTTGCATGGTTTTTAAATGCATGCTTTGGAGAAAATGGTACTTTTCTCTTTTTTGTATTATCCTCGATCTGATTTGCATAAAAAGTATTTCAGATCAATGGATAAAACTTGTTGCAGTACAAAGGTCTTTATCAAAATTATTATGACTCCCCAAATATATTGAAGTTCACAAAATAAATAAATAATTAAAGTGATAAACTTGCTTAAATTTTTATAATAATATTTGGTTAATAATATTTTGTATTTATGTTAATAATATTAAAATAGTTAAGTCTTTGTTGTGTAAAAACATGTCCTTTTGAATTTGGCGGAAAGTTATGGAACCTACTAGAAGCAGTAAGGCTGTATCTTTGTTTGTATTAATATTTTTATAGAAGGATGAATTTTTGTTTGGCAATTTGCATTGACAATGTTTAGTTTTGTAATTAATGTAATTATTCTGTTTGAAAGTAATTGTATTTATAAATAGAGTAGAAATTAGTAATAGCAGCAAATAGATTTTTCTAGCATTTTCTAGAAGTACAACGGACAGTATATAAGCAAGATGAGGGAACAAATGATTGGTATGTATAGTAGTTAGTTCTGATTGGTGACACACTGCTTCTGTAACTGCACGAAAGTTTACATTGTTTTGTACAGATTTTGTTAAGTTTAGTTAAGAGTTTGTTTTTGGTTAAATAAATTGTTGTGAGGAAGTCTGATATTGTGTTGGTTATTTACGAATCATTCTCTCACTACAAACTAGTGAATAGATTGATCTTGGAAATAAATTAATATATAAACAATAGTTTGGTGTTTCCTTATGGTATGACATAGTATTGGTAATAATAATAATAATAATAATAATAGCAGTAACAAGGAAGAATACGGAATTAAAATTTAACTGATGTAATGTAGCTTCTACTCATTCTTAACAATTTTTCACACAGAAATGAAGCGAAAAATTTCCACTGAGCTTCAGTATTATGAATACACGATTACAAACAGAACTGAAATTGATTTAAGAAGGTCATTCAAATGAGTTAAGTTAAAATAATAGCTAGTTTAGTCTCTATGATGTTCCATTACATTTTATTTTCATTGTATCATTCGTTTGTATGTAAAAAAGGAAAATTTATATTTACCTTAACGTTTATGCCTTCAGAGTAGTAATTATAAGTATAATAACGTTATTATTTATTCCAATCTTTGGACTGACTGGATTTCATGTAGTATTAGTAGCAAGAGGGCGAACAACAAATGAACAGGTCACTGGAAAATTTAGAGGTGGTTATAATCCGTTTTCCCAAGGTTGTTGGAAAAATTGTATGTATGGTCTATGTGGACCACAATTTCCAAGGTAAGTAAAATAATTTTTGTATGAAAAAAAATATGTGGGTTTAGATCAGTTTGTAACTTATATTAGTACTGCTATTCATTTGAACTTTACATTTTCTGTTATTTTAAACTATATAAAAAAAAGAAATGTTAAATAAAATATAAACTAGTATTTACACTGATTTTGAAAACTTAAAAATATAAAAAGAAAACATCTTCATCAATTCTCCTTTAATTAAATTTTAAGTTCTTTTTATTTCTGTATCGAGAAAATTGATTGTAGTTTGTTTTATCATTTAAAATTGCTTTAAAAAGTTAAGATTTAAAGAAAAAAAGTATTGTTATTTTACTTTTAATGTATTTTTAGCACAATTATTTCAGCTTTATTTGTTGGTTAAATTTATCTTTGTATTATTTTATCAGTTTCACATTTTTTTTAGTTATGAGCCTCCTAATCAAGGATATCACCATACATTAGCGCAAGGATATTACCATACCATAAGGTATTACTTGAGAGGATGATGTGTATGAATTTGAATAAGGTGTAGCCTTTATCAGGTCGACCTCTCCTGAGAAATGTGGTTAATTGAAACCCAACCACCAAAGAACACTGGTACCCACGATCTAGTATTCAAATCCGTATAAAAGTAACTGCCTTTATTAGGATTTGAACTTTGAAATCAGTTGATTTGCAATATTAATCACTAGACCAACCCGGTGGGCACTTTAATTTATTCTATTTTTCCTCAACCAAATCTTTTATATTTATTTTGTATCGGAATCTGGTGAATATTTTCACTTATATAAATTCTCAAGGTTCTTTAAAAAAACTGTGGTTGATCGTATGGAAGAGCAAAAACTATGAGCATACGTTTATGATAGATTATGTGTGGTGAGTTTTTTTTTGTACCTTTTTTCCCCCTTAAAGCTACTATAAGCAAAAAGTTGTACAGATAAACTACACAACACTGTACTGACTAAACTTCATTCTCATTCACACATCATCTTCATTCATTCTCTGAAGTAATACCTTATGGTAGTTCTGGAGGCTAAACAGATAAAGAGAGATAAACTAATTTGTATCACATTAGGCTTTGTTATTAAGTGACCTATCTCTTTATTGTTTATTTTTCATCATACATTTAAAAAGTTGTGTATTTTTCAAATGTTTGAGTCAAAAAGAAATGCATTTATTTTTTTCTTTGAACAGTTAAACTGTTAGGAAAAGTAATGATTTAATTCATTAAATTAGCTACTACTAAATAAATATTTTATTCTGACATAATATTAAATTATATAAATCACATCAAGAAATAGGTAGTTATGATACTGTATGGTTAAAAAAGGGAGGACCTAGCAGCATTTGCATTGATGGATCAAATGAAACTGTGGTAAAACCTTGACAGAACATTCACCTTGAGTAGAATCTTCACGAAAACACAATTATGAAATTGAAAAAAAGATGTGATTAAAGTCCATTTTAATTATTTAAAACATAAACACATAAAATAATATTAAGGTAAATAGATAAATAAATAAATTTGAAAAGAACTATAAAATAAATCACAATTCAGAAAACATTAATGAATATTATTTGGGACATAAATATAAGTTCATGCTTGTTGAATGGAATACAGAAATTCAGGTAATTTTTTTTATTTATTAATTTTTATTAATGTAAAATTCAGTGATATTTTTCCTGTTTAGAATATTTTTAAATTGTATTTCAAATAAATTAGTAGGAAGACTTTTTTCTTAAAGGTTCAGTAATTTATTAAAAATAGCAATGAATGTGTAATAAGGCTCTTTCTTGTAAGTGGAAGTATTGAATTGAAAACTGTTCTGTTGTTATAGAAAGTAAAATTACAAAAAATGTGGTTGTTCTTAATTAGGTAAAATAAATAAATAATTTATTTATTTGATAAGAAATTGTGCAGTTTTTTCAATAAGTAATTATTTTATTGGAGGAATTATAACAGTAGTAGGTTAGGTACATTTATTATTAGATATAGTATCTAAAAAAAAAAAAAAATTGGTTTGCTGTCTGTTATTTGTAATGCAATAATTTATAATTAAAATCTTATTATAATGTTATAATTTTCTTTGCTTGTTATCAGTAATTGAATAATATGTTATTTTCAAACATAATTTATACTTGTGTAAATCCATTGTTACAACATAAGTATTAATTCATGTGGTATCATCTACATATCTACTAATTTTTGTTAAATCTTTTCTTAACATTATACCTTTTTTTTATAATATTTAAAAAGTGTTGTAAATAGGAGAATAAATTTAATCCTGAACATTTTGTATTTTCTTAAAGGTAAAAAATAATTAGGAATAATAATAGTAATATCTTTTTATAAATTTCATATTATTAAATAAATAGAATTCCCAAAAGTTTTTTGGAATTTTATAGCAAATATTTTATTTTAAAATCGTTAAAAAATATTTACATTTTGCCTAACATTGTATAGAAGTAAAAATATATAAGTCTACATTTTTTGAACTTAATGCAACATTGGCTGCTACAAAATTAAAATACACTACCTTTAATATTTTGCAGACACCTCACACTAAATACGAAATGTATATATTTTTTCTAGACTTTCAAATAGATAACTGCAATGCCGTATTATTTCCTTGAAATATTAAAACCGAAATTATCCTGTAGATTGAGAGTTTAATAAGCAGGTTTCGATCTCTGGATTTACATCGTAAAAGTATTAATAACTTTTTAGATAATATTATACTGTCTATCTGAAATTTAATATAATTTTTATACTTTATTCAAATTCATATTTATCCTAATTTTAATATATCTTTAATTTCATTAAATATTAGTATTCTTTTTTAGGTGTCTTTGTTTTCGTTTTCATTTAATATAAAAAAAAAATTTTTCGTATTGGTAAACAGTAAAATACAATTGCCTTAAGTATTAATAGCCTTAATACAATTGCTAGGAAGACTTCTGGATTTGCTTGATTTTAATTTTATTCAGCCAATAATATGCGTACACTTATATTACTAGGGTTTTCACTTTTTATTCAGAAGGATAAAAGATCACAAATATCATGTTATTTGCAATAATTACATCAGTTTGAGGAAGAATTGAGAAAAGATGTTATCATGGAATAGTCAGTATTGCTTTTTCCGCTTTTTTTTCTGTAATGCATCTCCTCTCAAGTGCCTCAAAACATCAGTTAAAAGAATCCATAGAAATACCTTGAAGAACAGATTCTCAATGAATGAGATTTTCCTTGATGTCAAAAACATGATCATGCTCTTGTTGCAATTCAGATCTGCTTTACCTTTGAATTGTAGCAATAAACTAACTCTCATTGTTGTTTATGATTTTAAAGATGAAATCTGGTTGTTTTTCAGCTTTTAAGCTTACGCCTAGTATGCTAATGCTTTTGTTCAAAAATCAACAGTATATGACGTGTGTCCAAGTCTAGGTAAACTTTTTTGGCACATACCGTAACCGATTCCAGACTGATGGATTGGTTGTCTGTAGACCTTTTGGCTGAGTTCTCTAATTTTTTCCGCATTTTCTTGTGTTTTGTTGATGGATGACCAGTGAACTAACCCTGGGTTGTTAACAGTAGGGCAGCTGGCTTTAATTGATTTTGTCTTTAATTAACTCTTATTGAAAACCAATTCTAGAATCTGATTTTAAAATATTGACTGATATGGTATATATACATGACACCATTGACTGAATTCAGACTATGATATAGTGATCTTCAGTATTCCATGTGCTTTTATCATTACAAATATTGTTAAAACATTTTCTGATACTACCTTCTATATGTATGTCATTAATTTAACTTCTAAGATTCACTGTAATTACTTATTTACTTTGAAATTAATAATTTTAAATTGCCTATTTACTGTTATTGTTTTTAGTGGGATTCTGTTTGGCCCCTTTTACGTGTAGAAAAAGATTGTAATATTTTGTTGGTAATATTAATTTTATTAGGAAAATAGAAATAATGCAATTATGCGCATTTTATATTTTCAAGCAAGTTTGGATATTAATTCATTTAATGGTTTTAAAGAACTAACTCAGTGTGAATGTTGTTTTTATGAAATATACTTAATTCATTATGTCATTTTTTTTAGTTTATTAAATCCTGGAAAGTATAATGGAAAGAAGAGAAAAGATCATCCAGCTGTAGCCACTATTGCGAACGAAAATCAGCAAGTTAAAACGTATATGGATAATAGTAATGGTGTTAGAAATACAAACTCAAACGCATACAATAAGGTAATGTCATTTTATATTATTTTTATGTATTATTTAATATTTTATTTGTATTAACATAAATATTATGATGTTTATTATTTATAGTTGGATTTGGCAATTCTGTGTTATATTACTAATATATGTGTTCTGTTATAATTTTTATTCTATTGTTTTACTTATATTACGTTGATGGTTTAATTAAAGATTTTTTTTTTTTTTACAATAAATATTTAAATTTACTTCTGTTATTTGTTTTGAAATAAATTTGAAAATTGTTATAGATGATTTTTTTTTTTTTTTTAATTGAGGTTTGAGTAAAATTCTTCCCTAATCATTTTATTTTTTAAAGGCATGTTCTGTTTGATTGATAACATAATCTTTCTTATGTATTTTTAAAAAAAATTTAAATTCATATTGTTTCATTACCTTTTGGTTCTTTTTATTTTTTTAATTTATCATAAAAGTGTTATAATATTTTAGATATATAAATGTTCTGCTATATCATGATCACACATAAGTGTTTAAGAGGTTTGAATTACGTATGGCATGAATGTTTTTGTTTGTCTGTAGGACAGTGATCTGACTACTTGAGGTACTAACCATTTTAATAAAGTTATAGTGCACTTGTACCATTGTTATATTCTTTGTCAGGCTGGATATGTTTTTTCTTGATATGCCAACAGGATGACAATTGAGAGACGTTTGAGATTTCAATATTGTTAACAAAGAACTGGTTTCAGCCTTGTATTGGACTAATTTTTTCGTATAGAAAGGAAAGTGTTATAGCACTGCCTATTGTATTGGAATATTGTTTCGTTGGATTTATTGTTATTTTTTATTATTATATTTTCATGTATGGTATTCATTGATTGTTTCAGTTGCATTTCACATCATAGTTTTTTTAATTTTTTTAATTAGTAGTAATGTTATCGGTTGATTTAGATATTTGGTGACTGCCAAGTATATGAAAAATGTCATAAATATAACTATGGTAAATTTTGTGTAACGTAAGTGATCGATCTTTGGAAACATTTTATTATATATGGCTTCTGTCATTGGCATTTAATCCATACTTAATATCTTATATCCAAGTAAAAGATGCCGCTTTATGTCAGCATTCTGAGAAAATTTCATGAAAATTAATGTTTCTTGTTTACTATTCTTGTTTTGGAATTTACAGATTACAATGCATAATCGCTTTGTTATTATTACTAATAATGAAAAGTAGGCTTTATAAAAACTGCTGTGCATGATTGGTTAACTGAAGCCGAAAAACCCACCGGGTTGGTCTAGTAGTTAACGCGACATCACAAATCAGCTGATTTCGAAGTCGAGAGATCTAAGGTTCAAGTCCTAGTAAAGATAAAAATTTTTATATGGATTTGAATACTAGATCGTGGATACCGGTGTTATTTGGTGGTTGG
>JAAAKQ030502816.1:4521-20308 GCA_010016005.3 Zanna intricata | reverse complement strand
CTTCATATGTAAATAAAAACAACGTAATTCTTATTCAGATTTCGCCTTTGGATAATGTGATAACTCCAACTAATACATTAGTTTCAGATAAAATTTTATTTGAAAAATAATATATATGAAATTTAATTGAAGTTTTTTTTTTAATGTTAGATTGCAATGAATAACTTTAGAATAATAAAACGATCATAATGATCTCTGATAAAAAAAATTACCAGAAGAAAAATTAATTGAAAAGAAGAGTTTTTTTTTCATTTCCCTGACAAACAGCAGAAAATAATGAAGTTCAATTTTTATGTTTTTTTGTTTAAAATATGGCTTTAATTTAATGTCAAAGAGATCTGATAGTATTAATATTCTTTACTGATTCCAAGTTCAGCCATATAAATTGATAATAAAGAAAACATCGGGTCTATGAACGCACTAACATGATTAATATTGTAGACGGACTTTTTACGACACTCAGAACCTCTAACATTTTAACATCAGCATAAAAATCCTATATATATATATATATATATATATACACACACAACGTGTTTTAACAATATATAGCCGGCCTCCGTGGCCGAGTGGTAGCGTCTCGGTTCTTTCATCCGGAGGTCCCGGGTTCGAATCCCGGTCAGGCATGGCATTTTTCACACACGCTACAATTCATTAATCTCATCCTCTGAAGATATACCTTAACGGTGGTTCCGGAGGTTTAACAATAACAAAAAAAAAAAAAAATTAACACTGTATGGGAAAGTAGTTTTTAATGTAAATAACTTTTTTTGGGGTTAAATATAAAAAAAATAATATTAAGTAAGTTCTGCTACCTCAGAACGAACTTTTTTTATTACATCTTCCATCCAGAAGAAGCAACTCAAACTGATGTGAAAAACTTGGGATTATGACAATTAAAATATTGCTCATTTAATATTTTTGACAGCTATTTTCACACTAGCTGGTGTACACTATATTTTTTAAGTAGCTGTTCAAAAGTGAAACGTTAAAAAATAAAATTTAGGAAATACCAGCTGCCATCTATATTTTGTTTTATATGAGAACACTATTTGCTATATAATGTACACTTTAGTATTAGTAGTATACTGTAAATTTAATTTTATGGGTTATTTTTGGCATAAATAGATTCAATTATAAGTATTTATAACATTAAAAGTGTAACATTTGAAGTCGAGAAACAATTTTTAAAATATCTTTTTTGTTTCAGGTAATAGGACCTACCATTCTGCCTTTATAACAGATATTTAGGTAAGATAATATAGTTTAAAATCGTGAACTATTTTAGTTTTGCAATTGTCGTTTTTGTGTATAACCTTACTTATACCCCAATTTTTTCTGAAATATAAAGGTACATTATGATAAACTTGATAAGTTCAAATATAGAACCTTCCTAATGAACAGAAACACTACTACTTACTAGTGTCTCTGAAAAAACTTTATTATTATATAGAACAATATTTAATTAATATGAACTATTATTAATAATTGTGGTTAAGACACCAGAGATTAATTTCAGTACAGATATTGCATACTGCCGCTATTAATATGTGTTAAGAAGTCAGAAATACTGACAAGTTTAAACTAACAGAAATTGCTAAAACGAGATGAATAGTAAAAAGTTCCTCTATTCTTTAGTTAATTAATAAATAATGCATTTAATTTTGTTCATAATTAAATTACTATAATTTAGGCAACTACTCGTAAATTCATTTTAATTGATCTGTAAAATTGTGTGAAGCATGGATTACATCATTTTATTTTTTAATTACATCCTTACACAAAGTAAAGGAAGTACTGTGATACGAAAAATTTCTGTTTTCAGATTTAAACGAAAATATCCATTTTGCCCATCTCTGAATCAATTATGACTAGTTTCGGCGTGACGTCTGTATCGTCGTGTGACATTTATGTATATGTATCTCGCATAACCCAAAAAAGAATAACCTTAGGATCCTGAAAATTTGGATTTAGGACTGTTCTAACATCTAGTTATGCACATCTCCTTTTGATTGTTATAGACTGGATCAAATGTGTCCAAAAACTTTTTCTTAACTGCAGTAATAAAAGATGCACTGAGAGCTCTTCAACAATGTATTGTAAGTGGTACTTATTTTCACTGCTTCCAGAGTTATAATCAAATAAAATTTTGATTAATGAAAAATTTCGATCTTACAAGCGAAGGCACATCGGTTCGAAACAAACTTCATCTCCTTTTTTTAAAACTTTTTTTAATTTAAATATATAGATTTATTAATAATTATTAACCTCTGATTCTAAAAATATTACAATAACTAGTTATTCAATAATAACAATACAAAAAAAAAATCAGAAGTTATTAATGAAATAAAATTTCATGTACTTTTAGAAAATGTGTTAATGTAATTTAATAGGCATACAAGGAAATAATGTGGTGTCCACATTGGATTTTTAAAGTTATTTAATACTTTCTCCTAGTTATTTAATGGAATTTGCCTAGCGTTATATATGGTTTTTTTCTGTTGACCCCTTCCTTAGTAGTCTTCACCCGGAGATCCGAACGGGAGACTAGTTTACCTGCGGAATAGTTTACCAAGGAAGGCACCTCCATCTTTGTTACATGAAAATATTAAATTCTTCTCTATGAAACGGACATCAGAACTGTTTTCATGTAATCTAACACAATACTTTGGCTTAAAGAAAAATAATCCTAATGTGTTTCCAGTGCTAACTTTAATAAACTACCGTGCATTTAAGAGCTCTCACCAGTTTATTTATTTAAAATTAACAATTATCTTCATAATATATATTAGTCTTAAACAAAAAAATTAAACACGAATTATCTGCTTCCCGTTAAATACGGGCTCAAATAAATTTAATATTACTCTCTGAAATTGGAATTATTTTATTTTAATTTCGTTAGCATTTTTAAATAATTTAATTAGAGTATTTTTTAATTCATAAATGGTTTTGTATGTTTTGTCATTGTGCTCTGATAAGGTTACGTTGATCCATTTAGGCAATGCTGCAGTAATTCCATTTGCTATCAATGAAGCATCATACATAGAATTTATAAAGTGTAATTTACATACCAGTCAGAACAAGGATCCCATAATTTTATTTATAGAATTTATTAATTTTGTTAGATCATTTATTTTGTTTTTAATTAAATTTACTCATTTTATTTTAAGAGTGTATTTTTATTTATAAAATATTAATAATTATATATCTAAATACTATAAAGGTCAATTCATAAATAATAAACAAATTAATATTTTAGAATAATAAAAATATTTAAATGAAAACAAAAAAAAATTAAGGCAATGTTCAATTAATTTGTTTAAATAATGTAAATTTAACAATCGTTTTCAATTAAAATTATCTATATTGCCAAAAAAAAAAAAAATCTGTAGCTTTTGTGAAAGGTATAATAAGGTTTCAATAGATCGTAAAATAAATAATGATTTGTGTGTAGGCCGCTTCAAAAGGTGAAATTAAATTTTATTTCTGTAACATTTAGATAGGAAAATTTATTTGCATGTACTCGTACGTACACACACACACACACACACACACACACACACACACACATTTTGTTATTAACTTCCAGTAACGAATTCAGTTTAATATAATGTTCGTTTTTTATCAAACGTCAATTACTTTTTTTCGGATTTGAATACTAGATCGTGGATATCGTGGTTGAGTTTCAATTAATCACACGTCTCAGGAATGGTCTGTATAGTTACATTACAGCCTAATTTGCTAGTAACTATTTATTTTATTACATTATATTTATATATTAATAGTAGTTTTGTAAAATAAATTTTATTCTAATTTTAACGGGGATTAATTCTTCTTTATGAATGTTTATTATGCTATTTGTTTGTCTGTATAAATAGGTTATTAATATATAATATTCTGTTACTTTCTCATCTAATTATATTTCCCTCTCTCTCTGTCATCACCTTCTCGTTTTCAGTAATTTTAGTTCTTACCTTTCCGTCCTCATTATCTATTGTACATCTTTAATTATCTGTTTCCTAAAATAACCTTCGGTATTGCTTTGACTTCGTTTGGGATATATTGTGATTAACAGAAATATGACAATGCATAATTATAGTTACTTCTTTCTCTTTCGTCTTTGTCTTTAATGAAGGATTTAATTTTTGTTTATTACCTGCTGAATAAAATATTAATTTAATGTTGGCTTAAATATTTACATATAACTTAGAATTCTATCGTATGATTTTTATAGATTATTTCATTTCAATAATATTAGCTTTTTACATTTTACGATGACCTCTATGTTGGAGTAGTAGAGTCTCTGACTTTCATCCAGGGGTAACGAGAATGAATCTCGATTAGGTAACATATTTTTAAGCCCTACAAAGTCGATTATCATTATCATAGTAACTGGCCATCAGTCTAACAGGCTGACCGTCAGCCTGTTGTAATAGATTAATGTTACGGGAAATATAGTTCCCCTGTTAATTTCATTTAACACATAAATAATTGCTTGGAAGTATTAATTTTATATTATAATGCTTACATTTAAGTAGATTTAGATTAACGAGAACTTGTGCATGTTCTAAAGATTATGTATAATTATTTACATATTCAGCCGTAGCTGAATGTAACTGTTTGTGGTAAGTTTAAAAGATTGAAAGTCGATTATAAAGTGTACCGGTCTCAGTTTTCATCTGGAGGTTCCGGGTTTGAATACTGGTCAGACATGGGATTTTTCACATGCTACAAAATTGCAATTTCATGTCATCCTTTGAAAAAAAAGTAGATTATTGACTGAAATTGTTTCTACTGATCTATTATTTTGTTACTTTATAACTTCCAACTATTTGTGAACGATTAAGTCAAAATCATTATCTGATCTAAAAAAAAAATTTATGTGGTTCTGTGGTATAATTTTTTCCTCATTTTTAGTGTACATAATGAACCAATATAACTCTTTTTTTTTTTTATAATCATTCAATCTTTTTTTTTAAAAAGAGGTTGAAACGGTTTCTGTTAAATATATATTATCCCCATTTATTCTATTAATATTAACGATTTAAGATTATTATTAAATAATTATTATTAAGAGTTAAAAAAAAAGTTAACTACCTCTTTACTTGAAGTGATTATGGAAGAGAAGATCTCGTACTCTAAGACGCCAACCAAGGAGACATGGTGACTCTCGGCATTGGGGCGCGTCATTGTCGTCTGGCTTGCGAAGTAGCGATAAGGAGGTCGGACGATCATGCTACCGATACTTGGGAGAAAGACCATGTGGTGGCAGTATGTCAAGGAGTGGATAGATGAAATAGTTGTTACAACTCCGGGGGAGCGGGTCACAGAATGGCCGACTATAAAGAATAGCCCAGACAAGTACTGTGTGGGAAGGTTGGACATCGGACTGGCGGCCGGGAATGTTAGCTGTACTAAAGATGAAGTGTCTACAGCTTAATACTAATCGTAGCGTAGTACCTCGCAACCTGGTATGAGTTAGAGCTGAGAATTTCTTGCTGGAACCTAATGAAAGACTGGTGGCCTTAAGAGACTGGTATGTGGATGGACTCGGTGTAGCGGTCATATTTAGTGTGTCAAATCTATCTGGCACTGATCCTGTAGAATTATTTACTGGTTAATGGCTATATCCCATCCAACTGCAACAGCGGAATGTTCAGTGATACATTAAAATTTCTGTAATCTTTTATTAGGAATTCAACGAGACTTGTCATTCTAACGAGTGATTTAAACGCAGAATCCGTTGAATTAGGGGGATTAAAATTCACGCTTAGGGGGTAAAACTGGCCATTATGCTCGATTCAACAAATATGTCTGTTCTCAATGTACAGAACATCCCTACCTTCGTAGGTTTGGGGTCAGGGTCAGTGATGGACATAACGGCCGTGGCGGAAAAAATAACAAGACGAATTACCCACTGGAGCGTTTTGGATGAGGAGTGAAATAGTGATCATAAGCACACACTGTGAAAGCCAAGTACATACATGATCTGTCCTGAGGTAACACCTCAGGTCACGTTTGCGGACTCTGGGCGGCCGAATTCGGTTTACTAGGATTTATTCATCAATATACTCTGTTTTTTTATAGGTCTACAGCTCCTTTTTAATCATTCACATTTCTCTGACATGACTGTTGAGTTCTTCGGGAATACTGATTCTTAAGATCAGCAGCCCTGTGAACAGGAGGGTGAGAGGAAGGCATAAAATCAGTTTGTAGAGGAGGATATGAATACAAGGCAGCGAGGAAAAGCGTAAATGCTGAAATAAATCATACAAAGAAGCTGCATAGAAAAAACTGGTCGATGACCTAGAGGTGGACCAGCGAATAAAGGCTTATAGGGTGATAATCAAAAGGTTCAGTAGGCCCCTTCAAATATTATCAAAAGCACAGACTTTGAGAGCAGTACTGGATCTGTTTCCACAGACCGCGACTGAACATAAAGATGCAGTAAGACACAGTGACAAGATATTCACAGTTATTACAAATTACTAAAGTTATTATTTTTACTGAATGCTTTAGGAAAGCTCTATGAAAGACTGCTAGCAGTAAGGATCTGGGATGAGTTAAATGAAAATGGAGGAATATGGCCCAACCAATATCGATTTGTAAGGGGCAGCTTCACTACGGATGCTGTGCAAAGGCTCATAAACTGTGCCAAAGACAAAGCAGCAGGGACGCGGAGAACTAGAAAAATTTCATTTATCATTTTATAGACGTCCAAAACGCTTTTAACAGTGATCCCTGGACGGTTGTACTGGGGACACTAAGACAGAAAAATATTAGTGATTATTTAATCGGGGTATTGAATAATTATCTATATGAAAGGAAAATGGGGGCAACGATAGAAGATGGGGAAATTAAACTTCAAATGTGTGGCGGAATACTGTAGGGATCGATACTGGGTCCTATCCTCTTGAACATAGTCTTTGATGAACTTTTGGGACTAGATTTCCCGGGGGATACGTCCATTATAGCTTATGCCGATGACCTGCCCCTATTGGTGGCGATTTGGCCAAACCAAACATGAAGTAGAAGTAACAGCTAAAGAGGTCGTGTTACAGGTTAGCGACTGGCTAAAAGCGAAGGGCATAAAGCTGGCCCCAAAAATGACACCCATGCTTGCGGAAAATACTTGGGAGTGTGGGTGGAGAAATGTGGTCAGAACACTAAGCACAACTTCGAATGTACTATGAAAGTAAAAAAAAAAACGATCAAGGCACTGGGGAATCTCATAGATAACAGATGGGGACCTAGAGCAGATAGGCAATAATTGATACTGTCCGCAGCCACTTCATTTATATTATATGCCATTCCTACTTGGCACGAGGCATTTAAAAGAAAGATAAATATGTGAGGAATGGCCTCGCTTCAACGAAGAGCAGCTATAAAAATCACGACCGTTGTGTAAAATGGTTTCCAGGGAGGCAGTAGATGTGTTGGCACCTCTTCTGCAGCTGAGTAATGCTTAATCGCTGGTCCGATCTCGGGGAGTCCGGTGAGACGGGAGATTTAGTTGGTAGGGCATAGGCGTACATACGCATTGTTAATAATATATTGCGGAACCTGTTAGCGAGCCTAACACTCTGCCCAAATAGGGTTGATCTGACTCACCGAAAAAAAATTAATTATTTTAATAAAAATATTTATTTTTATTTTTTTAATAATCACTTCAGAAACATATAAAAATTGATGAAATATACTTATTATTTAACACTAGTAGTTCATCACAGTTAAATTCCGTAATCCAAACTGGTTTTATATAAAATAATTTTATACAAATAAGATTTCCGCATGAATGGTTGATTGCTTGTTAGTACAAAAGAGTTGTAAATCACTGAACTTATGTAAGTGATTTTACCTTTCATTTCATTGAAATTTCAGGATTGTTTCATGTCTGAATTTAATTTGAAAATTCTTACTGGTGGGCTAAATAGATATCGTGTCATATTTTTCTTATATTTGTTTATATTAGTGTTTTGAGTCGCTGGTTAACTCACGTTCTATAAGAAAATGAGAACATATTTCATAATTCATAATAGATTAATTTGTAAGTTGATCAGTTCATTAATTTATTAGCTCATTAACTTATGGGAAATATATCGGTCTTGCAAATTAAATTTAAATGTAAATTATAGCATTTCATGCGTAAAAATCGGATCGGATCGGAAGTATAAATAAGTGATTTAATAGAAAATGTTATTGATACAATTTTCTAAGATCAAAGAGGGACTTAATTTTTGTAGCCAGCACTATTTTGTGTAAATAAAAGGACTACTGATCACCACTATGGTAAATTAGTTTTTGTTTCAACGAGTTTGTTCATTTTAATCTTTGCCTATCACCTCGATTTTTTCCAGTTTTCTGTTTATGTACGGGGTTGCACACAAATTCCAAAAGTTTACTAAAGCTTGCAAAATGAAGTTACTTATCAATGGTGTACCCTTTCTTGAGAGAAAACAGATTAATAAAAATTTCACTGTTTGTCTCTTGACAGAGAAAATTTCTGTCAATGATACAGTTTATTACTTAGTGAATTTAGTTATATAAATTTTATTTTTTCATTCAAAGTCAATTATGATTTGTTTATTTAAATATACACTTTTTTTAACAGATGTTAGCAGCTGAAAATATATCATGAAATGTAAAATGATTAGTGCTTAGAACAAAATATATATACTTAATGAAATATATTTCATAAATATATATCACAGGGCATTGTAGAGTACAGAAAAAAAAATGTTTATTCACACATTAATCAATATTTCAATAAAATTTATGAATACTGCTGAACGTTATATTCTATATATAAATAACATGTTACAGAAGTACTACCCACATAATAGAGAAAAATCTATGCGTGAATAACTGAAATACAAATCAGGAAGTGCTAGTATAAATTTGCAATTTCGCAAACTATACTGCCCTATTTAGCAATGTTGAACATTATTCGTTCGTAAAATTAAAATAACAATTTAATAATGATATAAGAACTAAAAGAAAATGCAAAAAACATGTAAAGAGAATGCAAAAACCTTAAAATACATTACTTCTATAGTTAAAATCAGGGATTTACAAGATTAAATGTAATAATTGCTAATGTTCTAATATAGGCTAAACAGAAAAACATCTGCCTAACCAGAATGTTGTTTCCAATAAATCTAACTTCGCGTGCCACATTATGGATCGTGGACATACGTATTCAGATTTCGAAACAATTTCCTGCATGTATGCATGAAAAGTAAGTACACGGATACGCTCAAGAATATGACATTTATAACCCACATAGAAATGTTTAAATTTATTTATTGAGTGATCATTTAAATTTAAGGTCTATTCGATTTACGATACACAGATAAAATTGAAGGAAGTTGGCAGGCAAGCAGTGGCTACAACCCACGAGTTCTTTAATCGCTCTATGTGGACGAAGGTGTGCACACGACTCGTTTGTGCTTGGTTTTTATGTGTTATTGATTGATTTAATCAGTTGCATATGATTTGATTTTTTGTGTGTGTAATTTTCGTTTTCCATACTATCATCTTGTTTTGACGAACTCCAGTGAGTGATTTTTTGAAGATGGAGTAGTGTTCCCAAACGCATTAAAAACAAATAGAAGGTTCATACAGACTGTTATAATTTGTTAAATTAAATGTAAGAAACAGTATATAATCTGAAGCTAGTCATACTAATAATGTTTTGGTTAACATGATCAATTGCACAAAGTGATTATAGCTTTCAGTACTATAATTGTAATTTATAGATTGGTGTTAGCACTTACAGAAAAAATTATTTACAGGTCCTAGATAGCCGTTAACATTTATTCAGATCTATTGTGAGTTTTTCTTTCAGGGGCTAAGATATTTAAAGTACATTAGATTTAATAATTTATTTATATTTTAATAAATTAATTTAAAACTGAAGAATATTATATCTTTAAATCACTGGTTGATAAAAATTTAATTAATTTTTAGCAGTTACGATAAATTGATTTACAATTACTTCATTTAAAAACTCTTGTGTGAAGGTGACTGTATGTTTTGGCTATCTGTTACCAGTATTTATTACATAAAACAAACTTTAAACATGTTTTATTCACTTTACTTCGCCAAAAACCTGCAATTATTTCTTTTGAAGTAATATTTTTAAATACAAAAACCGTACTGCTGAAATTTCTTGAACTCTGATAGGTTTAACTTTTATACCTGAGTAGAATTGTTGATGATGCTTGTGAGGAGTTTAAATAATACAGTAGCTGCGTACGATAGGTTATCGATTAACAGTGTTTGAAGGAGGACTGATTTTCAGTTAGCTTCATTAACGTAATATAGTTTCCTTTTATATTAAAAATATTGATATTACCAACAATTTTATTGTTTTATGATCATTTTTTACTCTAACAATATTAATTACTCTATTAATTAATATTAATTGCTCTAACAATTCGTTAATTTCAGTAATTTTTTTTTATTAAGTGGAATGGATAAGTGATAAAACTTAATTCGCAATAAAAATTTAAAAATTAATTGCTAGTTTATAAACAAAGTAGAATTATTGCATCCTCTGAATATTTATTCCTGATTTGATTACTCTAAGCATTTAAGATGAGCTACGTTTTTAGGTAAGCTCTCTCCCAGCGACTGTACTAATGACCTCTTTCATTAACTACCACAGTAGCTTACTGATTTGATTTAAATAAAACTCATTTTACTATTCAAAAGTTAAATAAAAAGAGAAGCTTATCTTAGAAAATTGTTAATCGATGATCAGGTCAAGAGTTTTGATGCTTACCCTCATTCATTATAGTAGCAAGTGATTATTTGTTGTTTCTATTCATTACAAAATTAGAATTCTAGATTACTCACTAAAACTATATTACACCTTAAAAAAAATTTGCTGTTTTACTAAATCTTGAAATACTTGGCGTTAGTGATTTTTTTTGTATTTTACTCAACAAATATTTTTAAAATTTGTTTGGTGAAATTTTATGATAAACTAAGAACTGACATTTAATTAAAAATCAATGTTTGATATTAAATTTAAACATTTTCAAATATATTCAGTAAAATAAATTTTTGTAATACTAGATCTTAATTTTTAATTAAAATCAAAAACCAATTAAAATTAAAACCAAAAAACCAAGAACTAATCTTTTTTCTTTACTATTATTAAATTTAACTATTATTTACTTTCCTATAATTATTATTACCATTATTTAATTAATTCTAAAGATTTAAGTCGCAAATAATATCATTCTTAAATAAATTAATAATAGCCTGTTTAAAAAAATAAATCGAATTTTCTAGAAAAATCGAATTCAAATTTTTTTTCAAAACCTTTCCGAATTGATAATTGGGAAAAAATCTTTAGAATTACTAAAATATTATGCAATAAATTACTTTTTTCTTTTGTTTATTCAACTTTTTCTTTCATAGATAGAATATAAAGTATCAGACAGTTTCATGTTAAATTCAGTTTATAACCTGAAAGTATGAAACAATTTTTATTATAAAAAATGCAAGAAAATGATTAAAATTAACTTTCTCATTATACTTTTGAAGACTGTATTTATAAATTATCTCCATTTAGTAATGTGTTATGGTAAAATGATGATGCTTAAAAAAGTATAATTTATTTTTCAAAATATTCAGAAGGAACAAATGTACTATCATCCACCATATGTCAAGTGTACTAATGTCAACCTCCCGGAAGGGTCTAGTGGTTAAATTGTCATGTTAACTTGTCATTAGAAATCAGTTAACGACTGATTTGCGGTTAACTTCCGACTTCGATATCTTGAAGTTGAGAGTTCTAAGGTTTAAATCCTAGTAAGGACAGTTATTTTGATACAGATTTGAATACCAGATCGTGGATACCGGTATTCTTTGGTGGATGGGTTTCACTTAACTACACATCTCAGGAATGGTCGACCTGAGACTGTAGAAGACTACACTTTATGTACTCGTACATTCATATATATCATCATCTGAAGAGAATGATACCGTAACGTATTGAGGCTAAACAGAAAAAGATTGTAGAATGTCCACCATAATTTATAAATGATGTTTATGACATTTAATAATTTTCAAAACGTTTGTAGGCTGTATTATCTCATCAAGTTCTAATTTATTTAGCCGAAGAGATATAAGTAAAGATTTGTGCTCGGCAAAAAGCAAAGGTTTAATTTTTATGGCCATGATCTATGATCGCCAATAAAATACGCCATTTCTATTTTCCATTAGTTAACTATTCTACATCAGTAATTTAATATCAACATTTTTTTACAACCTACACTCACAATAATTTACATTCAAGATATTTTTGATTGACCATTACAGTAACCATATCTAATATCAAATTACGCGATTCAGATTTCATTTTAATTGAATCTAGTAATATCGTTTTTTAGAAAGATTCTAATACAAACAAGACTTAATTATCTTCTGAAAATTATCTTAACACTTTCATTGTTTTCATTTTTTCTAATTTACATAATTTTGACTCGTCACATTTCAGAGACTTCATTTCTTCTTGAAATTATCTTAACACTTTCATTGTTTTCATTTTTTCTAATTTACATAATTTTGATTGTTTTTTTATATATTTTTTTGACTCGTCATATTTCTGAGACTTTATTTCTTGCGTTCTTTTTTTTCGTATCTTTCATGCTTTATAATTTCCTAAACAAGCAGTATAAAAGATCTTTTAGTTTACTGTTAACATAATTTTATTATTTTGTATTGAAGTATACCGTCTTACATTATTGCAGCCGGTACAGTAATATTCAGCAATCTCACATAAAATAGTATATTGTTTTTCTGTTTAAATATTTCAAATTAATCACTTCAATCCTATGATATTTTCCTTATTTTACACTCTTTTATATCAAAGGTTATTACGCTTGCAAGTGTAATAATTCAACCAGAAAATACTTAGAAATTGAAGGCTTTATAGAAGCTAACGGTTTCTTAGTTTGATTAAAGTAAATTGAATGTGGTTATTATTATATCTATATATCCTAGCTAACTTTATTCTGGGGTTTCAAAATTGATTCCATTCTCCATATACAATATAACTGTAAATATTGTTTTTTTAAAGTATTTTTTTTTTTGCGATATATATATATATATATATATATATATATATATATTATTATCTCTATTTTAACTTTATTCTTGATATACCTCTTGTTGTACCAATGAGTCTAATAATATGATGTTGTGAAAAACTTATTACATAAAAAATTTAAATGCCTTAAAAATTAAACACACTATTTCTTACTGTTGTTTTTTGAGAGTTTAAGAGAAAAGCAAGAATAAATTTAAAGATTATTATTTAAAATTTTTTAGAAATTTCTAATTCTACTTTTCCATTTATGTAATAACTATCTGCTCCATTTTTTTTTTTTTTTAACATTTATCTAACTTCTGCTGAGTTGATTCTTATGATCAGGTAATTTGGAGTAAAATTTTAAAAGTAATTTTTTTATCGCATTTTCTTCAAAAGGAACTTATAAATAATTAGAATCCATTTAGAAAAATAGTGTTTATGATTATATCTGTAATATGGAGATTTGGAGGGATTTTAGCTTAAACTTTTTAGATAAAACAAAACTCTAAACGCCGGGCATACAAGTTTCGGTAAGAAGAGATTTAAATATTGATAAATTCTATTTCAATTGAATGGAAGACCTATAAGTTGTAAAGATGCTTCATGCATGATTTCATGATACTAACTTCCATTTTAATATGCGGTAGCTGTTGATATAAAGCCCATATTAGCGAGAATGAAATATTTATATTTTTTTAAGAATAATGACTTTATCATACCTCTTTTTTTATATATATCCCTGCCCCTGGGTCGGACCTACACTCAAATATAGCGAAAACCAAGGGTCTTTAACGGGCCTTCCCGCCTACCGCCTCACAGCCGGTAGGCGTACCGGCCTCTGCACAACATTAACGTGTATCATACCTTATCATACCTCTGCACAGAATTTATGTAACAGGCAAATATTTATGGATTAATCTTCATCCTCCAGCGTTTAAGCAATCTTTACTGCATATGCAACGAATGTTGTATATTTTAATATAAGTTTTTATATAGAATATAACTGTAGGATAATGACCCAGTTAGGTAGAGTTTAAATCAAAAACACACGATAGGAAAATCTTGTTTTACTAAACCGATTAATTAGAATATCGAAAGGTCGATGTAATTATTGAACTGAAGAAACTATAGGATTTAGCTGACTGGAAAAAATAGGAAACTGTTTAGGATTTAGCTGAGAGTAAGATTTTTTTAAGAAAAAAAAGATGTGGATGTTTTACCCGATTTAAAAACAAAAGTTTCGTCAGGATATATATTTGCAAAATTTTATTGAAATCTGATCTGTTCTGCAATTCTAAGCAATTTTATTGGCACTTTTTATACAATTTTAGAAGTAATCAAGTCATTATAGGAGATATTTACACGAAATTTCATAGATTTTCATCAATGTTTGCTCTATTAGGAAATGAATTCACCATTTTCTTATACTTCATCGTCGTTTACTACGTTTGTAAATTTTTAGATACACCACAGAGATGTTTAGAGAATAAAATAACACGTTATTCACCTTTATTTGATAACGTTTAACGCGGAAATTACAAATCAGCTGATTTCGAAGTCGAGAGTGCTAAGGTTCAAATTCTCAAATTCTAGTAAAGGTAGAATACGGATACGGTACGGTTTTATATGGAATTGAATACTAGATCGTGGATACCGGTGTTCTTTGGTGGTTGGGCTTCAATTAACTAACCACACTTCTCAGGTGTGGTCGACCTGAGACTGTACAAGACTACACTTCATTCACATTCATACATATCATATCATATCATCCTCTGAAGTAGTACCTTACGGTAGTTCCGGAGGATAAACAGAAAAAGAAAGAAAGATTTAAATTTTTGATTTTTTAGGTTTATAGTTTTTTTCGTTTTCTAGATTTAAAATTAAAAAAAAGATGAACATGATCATTCTTACTACTTACTTAAGTACTTTTAATTTTTACTTTTAATTATTTTATTATGACTAGCGTTAAAAACGCTTATTATATTTCTTGTTTTAATTTTATTTTTATGTATTTTAACTCTCTAGTTTAATTAAAAAGTTAAACAAAACTTTTGTTGTTTTCTTAAAAACATTTTGGTCAAGATTAGTGAAATTTGTTCTTTAAAAAAATTATTTAAATTAGTTCATTTGAATTAAATTTTATTCAAATTAATTTTATTTTTTTGTAAATTTATTTAAAAAAATTTACGGGTAAATATTTAACTTAACCCACAAATAAATTTTACTAATTGATTAAGTTGTTATCGCCTTAAATTCTAAACAATAAGGTAGTGAATATTACTTCTTAGCATTATTAGTATATTTTAATTACTCAACGAAAAAACTCAATCCCAACCACTTGATTAACTAAAATTATTACAAAAAAAAACCTGTATTCCCAAAATTGTATAATGAAATATTTAATGGAAAGCTTTATTTTTCTACAATTCTATTCTTTGATCTTTTCTCTGTTATTCTTGACACTCTATTTATTTTTACAGCCATCCAGTAATAATTATGACTAATGCGCAAGAAAAGGTATATTTTTATTTCGTTTTACTTTTTTTCGCAATAATTCTGGAAGAAATTGATTATTTCAAACCAACTTTCGTTAACATATTAAATAAAATTTAAAACATTAAGTTAATGTTAAGGATATATTTTAACGGTGATTCCGGAAGTTAAACAAACAAACAAAAAAAT
>JAAAKQ030502805.1:9198-20309 GCA_010016005.3 Zanna intricata | reverse complement strand
GGGCATTTCGGTATTTTTGGAAAACAACACAATCGATCTAGTTCGCATCTAATCGCAAAATTATATAATATCAAAGGATTATATTACATACAAATTATTTTATATTTATTTTTTATAAAAAATATGTTAAGTTTGCAAGAACGGTTTAGCAAAAATACTCTGAAACAAGCTATAATGAAAACTGAAAGAAAATAACAAAAGAAAATATTAAATGCCAGTTTTTTTTTGTTTTTTTTTTTGTTAATGATTTTCAGATGTGAGAAATTACTAATTTATTATTCTAAAAAGGAAATTAGAAGCGTAATATTGTATAGAAACAAGTTTGCCGAAGAATTTCAAGAGTGATGTTCGATCAAGCGCTTTAATCAAATCTTGCAAATGCAGTGTTAGCGATACGATCACAGTTACAGAGATAGCGGTAGACAAAATTACTCTTTCCTAATAGTGTAGACATTTCCCACCTGTCGCACAGTAATCATTTTCATTACTACAATAATATTAGTAAATATTATTTACTATTAAGAAAAGGTTTAGACATTGTAAATGAATAAAACAATAACAAAAATACAACCGATAGAACAAAAAATAAAAAAATAATGAAGGTAATAAAGGAAACCGTTTTGTCTTGTACCTCCGTTTTATCATATATTTTCCATAGATAAAATCTGTTGTAAAATTTAAATCAATCTGGTAGTTAATTTTTAATCTTTTGTTATTTTTTCAGCGTGATAAGAGAACCACCTCTCCTGTTTAATTTTCTTTATTTGTAGGAGGAAGGGTTGTGAAATATATTCAAATAATCATCCCTCAAAATTCCAATTACATTTCTATTCTAGAAACTAGGTTAGAGGCAATTTTTAATGAGACTGCGTGAAAAATATTTGTTCAAGTACGTATTGTCCTATACGGCTGGTAGTTTTAGCGTTAAAAGTTTGTAAGTAGTACTTTCAAAATTATTTTTATTAACGTATCAATTTTTTAAAATATATTGCCGGTTTAGATAATTTATTGATATTATATATTATGAATTCTTCATTACATTCGTTCTGTTCTTGTTCGTTCTTTCACAATTATTTTGCAACTATATATATGTAAAAAAAGGATTTAGATGAAAGCGGTCTTTAGAATTTTTATTAAATACGAGAAAGTCGTATAGTTAACGACTGTTGAAGTCAAATAGAACATAATTTTTTTACAATCGACTTAACTATAGATATAATAATTTTTTGTATGACGAATATATGTAATATAAAAAGGTTGGATGTCGTCACGTAATTTGAATCGTGAACCCGTAATCGTAGTCTGTGAATTTCATAAATGAAAAAAATTAATTCCACGAAACAAAAAGTACTTCATGTTGTTTAAGGGACATCGATAAAAAATCTCAAAGTACAACCTCCTGTAGCGGTCTAGTTAAAAAAAAGAAATAGAACACATATTGTGTTCTATTTGTGTTATTCACATATTGTATTCTATTGTGTAAGGTTTAGGGTAACGATAATTGTTTTTGATAGCCCGTCAGGCTGGTGTAACGGTTAACATACACGTCATTGCAAACGAGCAGATATCGAAGTTGAGAATTGTAAGGTTGAAATCCTACTAAAAACAGTTAATTTATACGGATTTGAATATTAGATAGCGGATACCGGTGTTCTTTGGCGGTTGGATTTCAGTTAACCAACGGAAGCGGTTGACCTAAGACCGTACAACATTACAATTCATTTACATTCATACATATCATCCTCTGAAGTAATACCTTACTGTAGTTGCGGAGGCTAAACAGAAAAAGAGAGATATTTTTTGATATAAGTTTTTAACAACTTATAAATTAACGATAAAATATTATTAGTAGGTATCCATTTTTAAATAAAAGGTAATAGATTACAGTAATAAAAAGGTGTTCACGTAATAACTGTGCAGCAAAGTGAATGATGCAATGTTTGATTGTACTACAAATTAAATATGATGAAATTATATATATATATATATATTTTTACAGAGGTCGTGGTGGTCCTGGTGCTATGCGTGGTCGTGGAGACTTTGGTGGACTACGCGGTGACGGTTCACGTGGAAATTTTAGAGGTATATATAAGATAATATTTAATCATTTACTTATTTTTAATAATCTCCAAATATGTAATATGCCGCGAGGTTTTTGAAGCAAAAAGTTGTCCAGATCGGGTGTTATCTTTGACAGATTTGGCTTTTGAATCTGTTAAACCGGATAAAACATTTGACCGACTTAAGAATTTATTCACTAAGATGTTTTTAGTGGTTCATAAATCTCCAAAGCTGATTTTCCTGTTTTCTAGCAAAAGTTGACAAATTCATTTTGTGTAATTTTTTTTTAATCCATTTTGAACTTGTCTTATACCCCAAGAACTGAAAACATGTCTTCGCTCGCCCCGATGCCACTTTCTATTGAACATAGATATTATGCTGATCTTTTCAGATCGTTTGAAAACAAAAGCTACTCCCTCCATACCTGTGAACAAACATACTCTCTCCTACTAAGCCGGGTGAAAGTTATTTTTAAAACTTTCCAGACTTATCTATGCCGATACAGCTTTGCAGGAGTTAAAATGATAAAATGGAGAGCTAAATAACTTCTCGTGGAGGAAGAATATTGCGCACGAACGATATTATTTGAGTAGAAACCAAAAAAATTCTAAACGGCCCAGGTTAATTACGGGGCGATTACATATATTCATTGTAAGATTAAAATTTAACATTTTTCTTAAAGTAAGACTAAAACAAACGACAGGAGAAGGAAAATTAGGAACTAAATTTTAAAAAAGAGCGTACGTTATGTCAATAGTAGGGAAAATTTCTAAGAATGAACATAGGTAAGGTAGGGATCAAAAGCAGATCAGCGTTAGGAATGGGAGGGTGTTAGCTTGCTAGTATCAAAATATTAGTGATTAAAATTACAAGAAAATTCATGAAAACACATATATAGAGTACAGTGCTTCATACAGTTGATGAGAGCAAGATGTGGAAAAAATATGTATAGCTAATCAGGAAATGGTGTTTGGGAATTATGTCGCTGTTAAAAGATAAGCGCTTAAAAGAAACGGTATTAATATGTTCAAACAGATACGGTGGATTCTATAGGATTGAATGTTTTGTTTAGTATCTGATAATGGTGTCTTAAACAAAAATTAATCTAATTGTTTATTATTTTTGTCGAGTAGGCGAAGTACAGGAGTATGAAATCTTCAATTGTTGTAATGCTGCTTAAAAATGTTCATTTTATGTAAGAATTTTTTTTGTAATTCTACAAGTGATTGTGAGAAAGCGATTTTTATTTCCACAACCCTGAACCGTGTCGAATTTATTATAAACGATCATGGTTTTTTCTTACAAAATTGTGGTAAAATAATAACTCTGATGCTATGTATGCTGTATGATAAACGGGCAGCATATACGAAGTTAGAGTTACATTAAAGTTTTCTCGCTTTCACATTTTATGAATGTCATACATATTTTTTCTTTTAAACGCTGATATACGATTTTCAGAAGCTTACATTTTTTTCATCCGAACAGTATATATGTAATTTTGAATACTAAATATTTTTCTATCATCTCCGCAATAATCTACTCTAAATCCCATATAGAAGAATATCAATAATAAATTAAAAAAAAAAAAAACCTTTTTGTGAGCGATTGTTTTACAGTGTATGTTTGATCAATTTTGTCATCTTAAAAAAAAAAAAGCTTTATCAAGTCTGTTGATTTTGTTACTAAAGTGATTTTTTTTTTTTTTATTTTTTTTTTTTTTTTATTTTTTTTTTTTTTTTTATGAGCTTAACTTATTTGCCATTTAGAAAAATTGTATTTTTTTAGTTATCTATTTGATAGTTTTTTATTCCCTATAAAATTAAGCAAAAGTAATACAAATTACCTACTGGTAGATGAATATTTTGTGGTTGCCATTTGCAAAAAAAGTCTTTAGAAATGAAAATAGGTAGAATATTGTTACAATTTGGGAAAAATTGGAAAAAAAAATATTTTGAAGCAAATTGTGAGCAGAAAGAAAATAAATATTGACTTATCAGCAGAAAGTTTAGGGAATACAACAAAAATATTTCCAAAAGTAAATTGATTTCACAATTCAATTGTTTCTTAGTAAGCCATTTCTAAATTGTTAGACTTGCCGGCACATCTGTTGACGTGTGGAGTGTAAGCCTATGTACACTAGGATTTTGCATGCATTGACCTCTGTTATAGGCAAACTAAAAACGTTGTTGTTTTCTATACCTCTTTTGTGATATGGTAATTTATAAAAAATAGTTTTCGTCAACTTGCTGTAGCGTATATAATTGTTATTTTATTCTAAATTATATATAGAGTTGTGATCTAGACCTCTTCTGTTGTATAGCAACTAATTGTAGAATCGTTAATAAACCATATGCGATAAGTGCTATTTATAAATTTAAAATGCAATACGCAATTCTAAGAATTTCATTTACTTAATTTTAATCTACTCTAATCATAGCGCTGTGAAGAATCATATCACACATTGCCCTGTAAATATGTTCTAGAAGTGATTATTATAGAAACATTTATTGCGGTGTATATTTTACTCAATGAAGTGAATAGCTGTTAGCGATTTATTTTTATTGTTGTGTGGTTTTCATTTAAGGCTTTGTCATAAATTCAGTCATTTTAATATTTCAATAAAGTTTTTTTTTTTTTTTTTTAACAAGTAGAGAAAAAAGTACAGTAGTTCATAGTCATTGTATTCAGTGTTTGCAATTTCTTTTTAAAAAACAATGCCGGAACCGGAATGAATAGTGAGGAAAACCGAAGCACTGAATATGGTTCAAGTGACAAAAATATCAAAACGAACGGTCCATGTAACTATAGCAGAATGGAAATCAAGTGAAACTTAGAAGCCATCCGTGTTCGTTTTTCTGAGAAAATGTGAAAAATCTTCCCAGTGATATTGCAATTTAGATTCATATGACAGTGTTGGGCTCGAAGCCAGAACACTAGCTGTCTTAGATAGCATATAGCTAAGTGGGCACTGGACATGGAGACCATGAAACAGTGTTGCTCCCACCCCCTACCGACTAAACCTCCCTCGCCGTTTCCCAGGGGCGACTGGAACTGTTTTCAGCATCTCATCAATCAGCCCTGAGCGAGTGTCGTGGCAGCAGATTAACCTAACCTTTTGTCCTTCTTGCTCGGGCTCCTGCAGAGGAGCCCTCCTTTTCCTCCTGAGCTTATTGAGGCACATCAACTCCCTACTTGTGGAGTGCCGACGCTTCCTCCAGGAGACTACCTGTCCCGCCCTACTAGCCTAAACCTAAGGGGTGGCATGTGCATTGAAAAATGCATGATTGCCCCTCCCCCACCTGCCTGTGACCTCTCAAACCAAGAGGGGCTCGAGTGCTTCATCAGAGTGCCCCGACCCAGTTCACTCTTGCTTGTGTCTATCGCACTAATTTAAATGCCATTGAAATGATTTGGGGTCAAGTGAAAGGGCAAGTCGCTAAAAGAGGTACAACAAAGTCAGATGTTATGAAGTTAGACAAAGAGGAATTTCATAAATTGTCTGAAGCTAAGCGGAGCAATGTCTGCAAGCGTGTTGCCAGTGTTGAAAAAAAATACATTGAAGATAAATATTTATATGATCTACTCATCAGAAATTTTGTTGTGATACTTGCAAATTCAGAATTGGATATGAGCTCTTTAGTTTGTAACGACGTCAGCAACTTTGGAATTTGTGAGTTACAGCCATAAAACAAAAAAAAAAATTATTCTAAAGAACTATAAAATAATATTTATTGCGATACTAAACTAGTTTAAAATAGCATTGTACGTACTTTGGGTTATAAATATCATGCATATTAAACTGACAATATTTTCAGTCTGCCTAGTACCTTGCCAAATGTTTGCTGAATGCTCTAGTGGTTTGTGTGCCAACTTATCTACCAATAGTTATAATTATGTCATACTCTGAAAGAAATTATGACAATTTTTTAATAAAAAATGAGGAATTGTTAACAATAAAGTTTGCAATATTGGTCTAAAATGTATTGCTGATGTTTCTTTTAATATTTCTTAATCTGTTGACAGATTTAAATAATTGCTAGCGGTCAGTATGAATTGTTTTAGAAAGAAACATGAGCAAACCTAGGTCTAAAATCTACTCTTAATGTAGTACTATGTGTTATGTGTACTATATAATGTTTTCCATATAGAAAAGAAAAAAAAAACTTTATCATACTTTAAGCCTGACATTGTTGTCTGGTAAGATAGCATAAAATTATAATTTGTTCTGTACTGTTCTACGATTAGAAAAGAGTTGCAATGAAACACCTGATCATCACAAGTAAAAGTCATTTTGCTTCAAGTTTGTAAGTGATTTTGTTTACAAGATAATTTAAATAATAAACTTGTTAGGCAAGCCCGATATTACATCGATACTCATAATGAAGCTATTAAAATATATCTTTATATTATTTGTTGGCATTTGCATGCTTTTTTTTAAAACTATTTTTTATGTATATCAATTTAAAAACTTTAACTTAATTTGTCAAATTTATTTATTTTAGTAAAGTTACGTCATTAACAACGGTAATCCCTGTAGAGATAGAATTTGAATTCCTAGAAAGTAATAATTTTAATGTCTTTTTTTTTAAACAGTTAACTGATAATTTATCCATCCCCCCCCTGTTGTGTACAGGAACAATATTTTATAATAAAGATTTCTAAGAAAAATTCAAGTATTTTTTGTTCTAATACAATTTATTGTAAAAGCATTTCTATACCTAAAATAAGTTAACTTTTTTTAGGTGATTAGATTTCATTAAACTATTTGCCACTTATTTCCTTTGCCAAAATTATGTTTTGTTTGTTCAGTTATTTACCTTAAAGTGGGTTTCATCTAAATTTGTAACTAAATTATTATACACATCATTAAAAACTAAAGTATTAGAATATTTTCTTGTTCGTTTACATTATTCATTATTAAAATATTGTCTTCTAATTAATAGCTGTTTTTTCATCCACATTATTAAAATTATAATCTCACATATTCAGAGTTTAACTAATCTATAAATCTATTTTCTTTTGGCTTAAAAATTGTTAGTTTTTTTTTTTTTGACACTAAAGATAAAAATTTTTATTTTGATAATTATTTTAGAAGCATTTATGATTAATTCATCAGATATCTTTGATTTGTAGTATTATGATTGCGATAAATTTTTAATATTACTAGACTTAGTGTAATTTTTTTAAATAGATTACTAATTATTAATTATAGAAGGGGTGTTTTTACTATTCAATTGGCTGCCGTTAGATGCAATGGAAATTGATAGTGCCACTATATCATGTTTATATACTAACGACCATCTTTTTGCAACAGTAGATAATTTTATTCATGTTAGTACCTGTGTATAGTTTGGCCGAGCCAGCGCTACAATAAATAATCCTGCAAGTTGTGATGTGCGATCTGTGATTCGTTATCTGGCGGCAAAAAACAAACCTGCCGTCGAAATTTATAGATAGATTGTAAGCGTTTACGATCTGATGTTATGTGTGAAGGTAAAGGTGAAATTTACCTTCACATTATGAAAAGTCATTCTTTCAAGGAAGAATGACTTTTCATAACGAAGAATGTAGCGGTCGCTTGGCTCATCATTGCAAATTCAACTGAAAATGTGAATACAAAAATCTGTGAAAACAAGGTTTATTTTTTATCAATTATCAATTAAATTTCGTTTTGTTTTGCAATCTGATATTTATGACATTCTAACTGAAAAATTGGGCGACAGAAACATGTCCTGCTGTAGCTCAAACAATTTTAAGATTCTACAAAAATGAAGATGATGATTTATTGAAACGCATTCTGATCAGTGATGAAATGTAGATATCTTATTTAAACGTTGAGACAAAGCAGCACTCGATGCGATGCTGGCATAATTCATCTCCAACTACCAAGAAGTTTTAGGTAGAAAGCTCAATGATAAAGATTATTTAGGGGTATGGTTTTTTAGGACACCAAACTTTAATTTAGTCATGTTGTAACCGATATAATTATATTTTTAGTAAAATCGAACATTAGAAATATGAAACTTATGGATTTATTACAGTGAATCCAGAAAATATAAGCAAAAATAAACATCCTTCCATGAACAGAATTTGAACCCTTTAACTTAACTTGTTTTATAATTTTAAAGGTATGCTGTAAAAATTTCATGTTGAATAAAAGCATAGTTTCTTGACCGCATAGTAAATGTTGTCAAGAAATAAAAATATAGTTATCTTTCCATGTATAAATATTGGTTCCAAAATGTCTGTTCTCTTTTATGCAACTATTTTTCTCTTCATTAATTTACGTCATGTAAATGGATATTGTGGTCAGGTGGTATTATAAAACTAGTGAAGTTTAGTGAAACTAAATAGTTTTTAAAATTTCTTGATAGTAAAATAAATGGATTGAGAATTATTTATTTCACTTATTTCGCACGACTCCTATTTGAATAAAATAAAAAAATAGTCGGTCATGGGACTGGCTAATAGAAGTGAAAACTTAAAACAATGAGTATCGATCATCGGTTAATAATTATATTTGATTCTAATGTATGTTATTATTCATTTAAAAGAACTAAATAGACTATATAACAAATCTATTAATAATATAGTGTAATGGAACAGTCTTTCTATACTGTATTAATGTATATGCGTAAGCATACAGAAAGAGAGAGAGAAAGAAAGAAAGAGAAGTTTATCAGGAATCGCCGATGGATCGATGTTTTTTTTCTCCCACCTCTCATCTATACATATTATACGCATATATGTATAAATTTGTCGCTCCTGTGCTTAGTGCCTCATGATCTGCTATTTTTTTTACCCGTGCAAAAATCTTATCACCAAAGTGTCTGGCACAACGCGCCAGAAAAAGTTTTCACTTGAAAAATATCTTTAATATTTATATATATAACCTTCTAACAGAGTCGCTCAAAGCTTTTAAGAATATTATTAATAAGAAAACTACCTTCAGCATGAAGTCGACTGCTCGGAAATATTTTAAGCAGAAAAGTGTTTATTAAAAGTCTGGCCGCTTAATTTTTTGTGGAACAATCTGCATCTGAATTTGTTATTAGGTAGTTTTAGATTTAAGTATTTGTCTGTAATGTAAGATTTGTACAAACTCAAATATAAGGAAGAACAGGAAATTTCATGAAAAATAGTCTCTTTATTAATGTAATTACTTGAAAGCTTACAAATTAAAAGTGCGCGCTTATTTTATTTTTGTACAGTTTTTTCTTAAATTAATGTAAATTCTTAAAAAGAGGAATTTGAATTGTTTTGTGTGTCCCTTTATAATAAAGACTATTTTTGTTCATGTTATTTATTTGTCGATACACATTTGTTTAATGCTAAATTTTCAGGCTTGTAATTAGTCGGTTGGCTTATATCCTATCTGTTCCAAGTATTTTTGTATATTTGAAAATTATTACCCTAAGAAAGTGAACTGTGACAATTACTAAAGGGGCCGTTTACTTTATTTTAAATTTCTTGATAATAACATTGCGGATAGTGATGAAATCCAGTAAAACTTAACTTTTTAAATTAGAGAAAGTAACTAGAGAATAAAAAGATGGTAAGCGTTTAAAACTAAACTGTTTATTCAAACTTAATAAATAACAGAACCAGAACCTTAATGTTTGGACCAAAAAGAAATCTTTAGAAGGTTCTACAAAATAACAAGCTAGCTAAAATAAAAAAAAAGTATCAATTACTAAATGTGCAACTTAAAATACAGCTACGTACTTAATATTAGCTGTAAAAAAATTCATGTAATATAATGATTTTTAAAAATTCATAATTACCGTTTACTAAAGATGAAGTTATACAGTAGAGGGTGTTAGAATATTATGTTTCACTATTGTATGGGAAAAAATTTTTTTATTTGTTTTCTAATGCACTGCTACTTAATAAAAAACCTGCAGCTAAACTATAACAAAACCAAATTTTGCAATACATTATCCTGTAGAGTTCAATACAGTCATAGACTGTATCGTGTTGAACGATAGTGAAAAAGGCTAAGACCTTAAGTGTACTTTTTTTGCCTTGAATTCACAATTTCATTTAATAGTGTATCTGATATTTGATGTTTTAAGCATTAAGAATTAGTTAAGCGCCTTCCTTTTTCACTTAATTAAAATTTCTTTTAATGTATATGTCTTTCTAATTATATATCGCTCTTCTGTTCTTAACATTATTTTATAAATCTGTGTTTGATTGACTGATATTACCGTATTACAGAATTACTTGTGGTGACAGGTAGAGGAGGACGTGGTATGGATAGAGGGGGAGCCGGTGGTGGTGGTGGAGGTGGAATGATGCGTGGCGGACGAGGTGGAAGTTTTGGTGCACGCGGTGGTGGTGCGCCGAACCACTTTGGTGCGCCTCCAGGAGGACCGCCTCCACCAGGTGGAGTACCCCCACCTGTTGGCGGCCCGGTTAAAAGAGGAGCGCCGGCCGGTGGCCCTCCAGGCGGTAATATGGCAGCTAAACGAGGCCGTTACGAGGGAGGACCTCCAGGAGCAAATGGATATTCCCATGCGTCTCAGACGTAAGTTACCGTTATAGATTCTTTTTTAGTTATTTCTTTCGTTTAGTTTTCCATTTTATTTATGTTAGGCCCTCCTTTGTGTGTGTGAATGTGATTTGTATGAAGTTTTTATCTAAATGTTACTAAAATTTATTAAGAATTATATTTAATATAATGATAATTACATATACACGCAAAGTTGGAACAGGAGGCATAAGTAAAATGCCTATCGGGAAGGTCATGATCAGCCCGATCAGATTAATCACTGAAAATTATTTTTTTGTAAATTTATTCTGTTTTGCAATTCCTAAGAGCTGTTATCAGCCTTTTTAAAACATTTCTCTTTGCTTAACTTAGAAATTTTTAACCGTATCATATGAAGTTATTTAATTATTTATCAGTTAATGTCTTTGAGCATTTGACATGTAATTTTTTAAACTTTTAGGGTAGCCCTTTTATTTAACAAGTTATTTCTTAATTCTGCTACAGAGTTAAGTTAATATTATTCATGCTAACTATTTTTTCCTTCATGTTTGTCTTA
>JAAAKQ030502804.1:25235-38743 GCA_010016005.3 Zanna intricata | reverse complement strand
ACAGAATTTTCAAACAAAATTTGTTCCAGGTTTAGTAGACATTAACTTTTTTTTATAAAAGGTATAAAACACATTTTTAGTAGTGAATATCTGAAACTTAGACCTTAATATTTCATAACTGTTTAATGTATAAAATTTTTTAAAATATTTTATGTAACAGTATTACAAGTAGCATTATTCATAATTAATAAAATTAATGCAATTTTATTATAAAATGATACTATAATAATCCCTCAGAAGCAGAAGTTGTTCTCTGTAGGTAGGGCCATTTAGTAGGGCTTACCAATACCAAGATATCAGTTTTTAAAATACTAGTGGGTAGTGAACACTAGCTGGCTCTAACACTGAGCATCCCAGCAAGTAGTATGGTATATTTTATGATAAAATATTTTTACTCTTTGGAAGTCTATTAGCACCCACTAACAAGAAGGGTTTACAAACCAACTGCTGTGAAGATCTTGCATCTAAAGTAAGAAGTTAAACCTTGAAGATGTCAAATATGGGGGGGCTGTTACTGGATGTGTATTAGTCTTTCTACTGCTTTGTGGCTCCTTGAAGTTTGCAGTATATGTATGCGGAAACAACCTGTGTATTGTTTAGATTGAAGGGAATGTTAGCTCTTCTGATCCACAGCATACAAAATTACAGACACTAGTCAGAGATGGTTCTGCAGAAAGTCCTTTGCAGAAGAACAACAGACAATGGCCAAAGCAGGATAGCATGGCACTGCATGATTGGAAGTGACATAGTAAACAAAAAACATTTTTTGTAATGTGTTACTACAGGGCCATATAAGGGGAAACAATTTCTATAGAATGCAGACAAGATTTGTTCAAAATAGTTCATGTAGATATATTTAAATCTAGTACCTCTCTTAGAACAAAATAGCTTGGCAAAGAAACGTATAAAAAAGCAACTGATACAAGAAACAATTGACAGAGTAATGGAAGAAGTTGTAAATGAGATAAGCATCAACTGCCAACCCTAATGGTATCCATAATAGAATTTAAATATAAAACAAGCTAAAAAAGCATAAATAATAATACAATTGTATGACATATAAGAAACTAAAGAAGCCATGATACTAACAGCAAGCACGAGGTAAGAGGGCAGGAGATAGTAGATCATTAATGCAGTCTGTGAGAAATAGAAAAAGAAAATGGACTGGACATATGTTTTGGAAGGACTGTTTGCTAAAGGCTGTCTTAAAGGGTACAGTAAATGGTAAGAGAGAGAGGAAAGATGGAGCCAGAAACTGCTCAATGAACAGAAAAAAAAAAACAAAAAAAAATGTGGGATAAAAGAGAAAGCACCAAAAGCTAAAGCAGAAGAAACATTAAGCACATAAGTCATTAAGAAATATTAAAGGTAATAAGAAAAACTGCAAACAGATCAACAAGTCCTGATTACCAAATCCAAAAATAAGCAGAGAAACCATAAATTATATAGATAAATATATAGAAAATAATGTATCAACATGTCGAACATTTACAGTATGGTGCAACATGTACCACAGTCACCAAATAACCAGAAAAATAACTTAAAATCCGTTTAAAAACAGCATACTGACATGGGAGAAAAGAAAAAATAAAATTGTAGAAATCAGAAAATTTATGGATAAAATAAGACAAAAAGTAGATGAAAATTGAGAGCAGTAAACAGATAAAGTGATGTATCAGATA
This sequence comes from Zanna intricata, assembly GCA_010016005.3. Lineage (NCBI taxonomy): Eukaryota > Metazoa > Arthropoda > Insecta > Hemiptera > Fulgoridae > Zanna > Zanna intricata. Next base: position 37,061 of record JAAAKQ030502804.1, on the reverse strand, counting down.
ATTAAAAAAATAACAATTAAGAGTTTAATCTATCAACACTAAATCATAAATTAGCTGTTTCTGGTATATATTCCTAACACACCAAAAGTATCAAATTCTTTTTTATAATAATGAAAACTTTCCCAATTAATAAATATTAAAATTGAAATCAACAACAGTGAGAGGAAACAGCATTAGAATCAAAATAAGAATCTTTCAGGCAGATTAAGTATGCTCTGGTTCTGCATAAACTTAAAATCATTATTCAGCTTCCTAAAGAACAAATATGGTTTCAGAATTATGTAGACACATAACAGCAAACAAAACTAAATCTCTCTTCTAAGTATATAATATTAAATTTTTTACATGTAGCAACCAAACCCAACAATTGAACTGACCCAAACCTTTAGTACAGATAAATCTTTTTTTCATCAAGAATAATATTCAGACTAGTAAAATGCTAAATATGATCAGCAATAAAAGGACAAATTCATCAAAAGAAGGGATACAATGGAATAGAATCACTAAATTATGAAGAAATATACTAATATTTTGTTATATCCCAGCTGTCAGAAATCAACCTTAGTCAGATAAAAATTAAATTTAGAAGATAAATTATTACCAGGTTGAAATTGTTCTACAGACAGGAATGAATGGCAGGAAAATTATGATTGCAGCACACAAATTCAGTTTATATCAGTCTCAAACTCTTATAATCTTTTGTAATCATCAAAAAGATGTGTATGTATCTAGATGCACTCAACAAAATAGTCATAACAACTTCAACAAAATAACAATACATCTTAAAAAAACTGCAATTAAAAGAGTTAACTGTAAGAGAAGAAGGAGGAGGAACACTATAGACATAAAGTGCTCTATTGATTGGTCACTGTAATCATATAGACAAGTACTTACTCACTCAGTCTACATGGCAGAAAAAAAAAATTGGTTGTAATGGAGTATTTATGTCAGTATTACAGGATTCTATGATTATCCACATATCTCCATAGTTCACAGATTACTAAATAGGAAACTTTGGCCTTGGTTCACTTTGCTGATTATTATCAAAATCATGTTGCAGTAAGAAACAGAAAATAGTTATCATTGGCACTTCTCCTCATATTATAAATACAGTACATTTACTGTTCTAGAAATTCATAGTTTTAGACTAGAGTTGATTCATCCTTAATGATAAAACTACTTCTAACAACTACTTATTCTACTTTGAAGCATAAGAGGCATTATCTTGATTATTTGATGGAAGTAGCTGTTCCAAATTATAGTAATATTTACACCACTTGGAATGAAAAAGATAAAGTATAGAAATTTGATTGAAGAAATAAAAAAATTGTGGAAACTGGATCATATAATGGTTACAAAAGTAATGCCAGCAAGTGCTGTTAAATCTAAAGTTAGCTTCAAATATTAAATATAAAACCAGATACATAGATCCACCTCCATAAGTCAATCATTCTAAACACTTATTTATTATTTTGTGAATTTTTAAATACCAGTGTAATAAAAGGCATTGACTTGTTTATTTGGACTTCATTGTTCTAAATACTCTGAAAGAAATTCTATAAAAAATAAATAATAACTAACTTCTAATCTGTAAATCAAGTCAAGTCTGTAAATATTCTTACATTAATTCAGTTTTATTATACATTAATGTTATCATCATTAGTATTCTGTTATTTAGCAGGTCTTTATACAGCATTGGGTCTCCATTCTTTTCTATTTTTGCCTAACCTGTTTGTATGAACATTCTACTTTAAAATCATTGAGCAGTTTCTGGCTCCATCTTTCCTCCCTCTCTTACCATTTACTGTACCCTTTAAGACATCCTTTAGCAAACAGTCCTTCCATAACATATGTCCATTCCAGTTTCTTTTTCTATTTCTCAAAGACTGCATTAGTGATCTACTCTCTCTTGCCCTCTTACACCTCATCATTATTAATTTGGTCTGTCCACTTTATCTATTCCATCCTCCTCCAGATCTGCATTTCAAAAGCTTCTAATCTTTTCTCATCTTTTTTGCACAAAGTCAAGTCTCTGCCTCATAAAATGCTACACTTCATACAAAACATTTAGGTAAGTCTTTCCTAGATCAAGTTTACTACACAACAAGCTTCTCTTTGTATTGAAAGCTCCTTTTGCATTGCAATTCTAGTTTTTATTTTCTTGGTCATTCCATATCATTACAGATAATGCTCCCAAGATATTATGTTAATGTAATCTAATAAAATAAAAATAAGTAAAATGCAATAATTAATAATAAAGTAAAAAATATTGCAATCTATTTTAAAATTGAATATTATTATTTCTAAAAAAAAATCAAAGTTAAAATCTTCAGTAAAAGATATTTAATCTAATCTTACTTATGAGTTTCTTACTATTACATTCAAAGTACAATTTTACATTTTAAACTAAACTTTTTGCAAAATTTTAGAAATTATGCAAAATCTTCTCTTACCCATACTTAATTATTAATCTGTATTGATTTGAAGTAAAAATTTAACAATTGTTATTTTTTTAAAATTCTTATGGTTTCATCAATCATTAAAATTTCTTAAAAATTATTCTCAATATTTGGTTTTTGATTTCAGATATAGAGTCTGATAATTTGGATACCCCTACAACATAATATCATGTTTTGCTATCAGTTTGAAATATAATAATAAATACTAATTTGGTTCAAAGTTAGTTATAAATTAAGGCAGTATACATTGAAACGGATGCTTTTCAGCCTTCTGAAGATATACATCTGATAGGTTTACTTCAGTTACATTTTTTATCAAACCAAATCCCCAGCAGCAATATGTTGACAGATTGACCCTGAGCCATTGAAATAAACAGTCTGAAATAATTGGAATAACCCAATTTTATTTTTATTTATCATATTTTTTTTTACAACCATTTCCCTAATACATTCTACTTCACTTTTTTATTAAATTTTTCAGTCAACTACTTCTTTATAGTACTACAACTCTTTCTGTATTCAGGATACTTCTAGTATCTTATTTTTTATATTACATCATACTTGTGCTTTTAGGTAATCACTGGCAATAGTTTTGAGTAACAGTGATTTTAGATCTGAGTCTATAGAACACAGTTTAATTTTCACTTCCAATTAGAATGGTTCTGCATTAACAGATAATTTTGTTTTCTGCCACTTAAATTTGATTTTAAATATTTCACTGTTAAATGTTAAACATTGTATGCTTATAGTTTGCTCAGAAGAATGTTTTGGTTAACACATCAAATAGTTACAGTTATCTATGAAAACAAAACTAATTTACAAGTGCATCTTGGATGCATTCTTTTGTTGCTAGTAAATATTGTGAAACAGTCTGCATTACAACAGGCACAAAACTGTGACTGCATAATTATTGTGATCAGTGTTAAATAATCATAATTGTTAAATTGATCACTTTAAAAATTTCAGCCATATCTCAGTTCTTAATAAGAAGTTTTGAAAAAATGAGGTGTCACTTTATTAAAAATATAAGATTTTTTCTAATACAATATAATTCATTAAAACTAATATTTACAGAGTTATTGGCTGCCATAAATGTTAATGGCTGCCATTTCAGAATTTTTAGAGGAATTTTTTTTCAAATTTATTTTGTAAATATGTTCTGCATATGTACACAAAATCTTATTAAAATATCTCAAGCCATTCATAAGATTTCTATGGAAAAAACATGAAATGGCAGATGAAAAATAAAGTAAGAAGGACATTGGTTTACTTGAAATTTGTGTTTATTTTGATGTCCTGAGTCATTCTTTAAGTTTGGCAAAGACCTCATGAGATAGCCTGTGTATTTATCTTATCATATTTTGTTGACATTTGTGTTGTGTGAAATTTTGATAGAACAGATACACACAATGTGCTATCACTCGATTGAGCAGGCTCCTGATAATAATGTCTTCAAGACTATGTCATAAGTTACTCTTATTGGAAATCCAGCCTGGGAACTTCTGATACACTTTTAGATAACTGCTTGCATTATTTGTTATTAAACTTCGTGTTTGATCATTTTTTGTATTTGCTAACATTTCCTTCATAAAAACATATTTACTTTTACATATCATAGTTATAGATACTAGTTTTCTTTTTTTTGAAGCAAAAATTGATTGTGCTACATATTGAAAAGCTTCGTTCTGATGTAAAAGTAATACAAAAGAGTTAATGGTAATACAGTCAGAGATATTAACAGTTCTCTAATTAAAATTTTCATTGAACAAGCAGTTACCCATGATAGAAAACTTTTCATAAGTTTTTTGATAATAACAAAAAACTAGTTCTTATTTCGGTGAATGCTTTTACAATAGTGGTTTTCCTTCTTTCTCTTGTTTTATCAGTGTTTATCAATGATGTATTGTAAATAACCTTTGCTACTATTATACTTCAAATAACATAAACAAGTTTATGTATCAACATTTATCTTTAAACTACTTAGTGCAATGGTGATCATTGTAAATGTGATACTGGCTTTGTAATTTTGCCAATTTTTTGTCATTAAAAATTCATTTTTAACATTTTCAATTACCCAGTGCATCCCTAGATGAACATATTTTGTTATATGTCGATAATTGATTTTACTGTCAGACTTATCTTTTGTGCACTTTTTTAATGCAATGAAATGTTTTGTGTGGTGATGTTTGATTTTTATTTTTGTTTCAGAAGAAATTGATGATGAAAATGTGATAATCCATGAAATGGAAAATGCAGCTAAGACAGCTTCTTCTATAATTAATCATCTCACTTGCTCGGTTCATAACGCTGATACAGAATTTGTTGATGAATCTTCTACCACTGTTGCAGATAACAATAATATTATAAAGCAACTGATTTCTGCTGATGATAGGTTGAAAGTATCAGATATCAAAGCAGATATAGTAGGAATCTCTTCAGCTGATGATCATAGAATAATAAAAAGAGATTACGAGGAAGCAGAAGTTGATGAAGAAGAATCAGATTCTAATGAAAGTCACTTTGAAAAAAGTAATGATGAAGGTCTTGATAATGATGATGGAATTGTTGAAGACGGTGGCAGTGATGTCAATAATGATGAAGTGGAAGATGTGGAGGATTTGATAAGCAATGACAGCAAACATGAAAAACTTTCCACAGATGATTTTGATAATAATGATAAGCAAAATATCAATGTATTATACCAACGAAGTGATCATTCTTTAATTTCAGTTAATGAAAGTAATAACAACTTTACTGTGGCTGATCGATTCTTAAATGTTAATGTCAGAGAACATCTTTCTTTATCTGATTTAGAAACACCAATTGGAGTAGATGTATTGTCTAATAATGTGGCTCAAAATAGTATACCAAATACTAATAATATTAACGCTAGTAATGGTAATAATAATTATAGTTGTAATTCTAATAATAATAGTAATAATATTAATAATGTTGGAATTGATGGAAATCTTCTGAAATTGCAATGTAAGTTGAATAATGTAACCGTAGTATTTTTTCAAACACAACTTGCTTTATCTGTTACACAGTTACTATAAGATTTTTAGAATTATCTCTCTTTTCTACAATTTAACAATTATAGCAAATATAAAATATTTGTGCATAAGGATTTATAAATATTTAAGGGTACAACTTGTTAGTTTAATTCCACTTTGTTGTAAATGCAAAATAGCGTTAACATTATAAAATAAAAAAAAAAAACAAAAAATTGCTCTACTAGAGAAGAAATAATTATTGATCTTACTGTTTGAATAAAAACTTGTTTTGAAAAAATGATTTGCTAAAAATAAAATCTTTTTTCTTAAAATGAGCATTTTATTAAAAAATTGGCTTGGATATGATAAAGTGAGAACCTTATCAGAATCATATTTACAAAGTTTAAACTGAAAATCATCACAGTAATATGATTTTTAATCTAAAACCCTATTTAATATTTGTTAGTAATTTATTGAATGTAATGTAGTTGATAATTTTAATTAAGAACACAAATCAAAATTTTTTTTACATTGAAAAGATCTGGGGTAATGCTAATATCATAGTAAAAATAAATTTAAAGAGCTTCATGTATGTTGTTAATCATAACAATTGTAGGTGACTAGACATGTGACACCTGTCCTGAAAATAGCATAAACAGTCTCAAGAATAACAAGCAATTTGTTCTGTATTTATTGCAGAAATTGAGGAGTGAAGTGTCTTCCTGTAGTCCAATTCACTGCATATCTCATATTGCAACAGTATATGTGTACATCATGTTGCAACAGTATGTTGCACAGCATCAGTCAAGTGTATTAAAATACAACTAATACTATTATCACCTTCACACTGTTCACTTCAGGGGCATGCTGTTTAGTGTATATTAACTTTGGTTAATTTCTCAGCCACATCAGTTAAACTTTGAAGTACTTAAAATGAAATCTTGTATAACACATGATAAGATTTCATTTTCAGAATAGGGCTGTTTAACTTAAGTACCCTATTAATCATTAAGAGGTAATATTTTTAAAGCCCACATCAAAATAATCTGCTAAAATGATAAAGTTGAATAAAATGAGGTTTAGCAGCATTTCAGGAGCATTTATCAGTGTACTTTAATAATCTCCAGAGTCACAGAAACAAGCTAGTCTGTCTAGGTCTGTTAATATTTTTTTGGCTACCATATGCTATGCTTTTTTCCTCTATATGCTTCCTCTATAAGCTGTGATTTAATCACTGCTTTGTATAACCACAGACGTATTGATGATTTCAGATTTAAGATTTGCCAATAAAATGTTCACAGATTAAAAATGACCACTTAGCCTGCTGAAATTGTTGTTGGAACATTGCTAGATCTTCTTACTTTCTTTATCTTTTGTGGGTTTGGTTATTTGTAAATGATTGTTTTGTTGTTGATTAAACCTTTAATTACAGTTTTTAAAGCTTATTAAGAGGATTATATTTTTATCATGTAACTTATTCTTCATAATATTCTGTTCATTTTATTCTAAATGTTTACTTTAGTGAATTAATGCGTACATTTGTTTACAGTTGCTCTTGAGGAAGCTAATAAAAAGTATAAATTGGAATTAGAAAAGTTACAAAAAAAATATGAAGAAGAAATTTTGCAGTTGAAAGAACATATAAGTGCACTGAATGCAAAAGTAAGAATTTTTTATTCTTTTCTTTTTTTTTGTTTAATACTGAATTATTTCAATAATGAATGGAGTTATTGAAATTGTTTCCTTATAGTTAAAGTTTTTTTTTTTATCATATTATGCAGTAATAATATAAAGATTCAAGACATATTGACTTTCATATATAAATCCTTATAACTATAATTATGAAGTTTTTAAAAATGTTTTTCTCAAATTAAAAATATAGTAGGTTATTTAAGTTTTTAATATAAAAAAATAATACTGCAGTTTTTTGTATTTCTTATTATTAGCATAGCATTGATGATATTTTATAGCAGAGTATGTATGTATGTATGTTTCATACATAGACATCATAATTTTGAAGAAGTACGTACAGCTAGTAAGCAGTATATGGAGGGAATATCATCAGTAAAAGTGCGGCAAGGCAATGGTGCCATATGTTTCAGGAAGGTCAAAAAAACTTTCAAAAAGAAAAGAAGTGGTTAACCATTTATTATCACAAGTGAACTTGTTATGTAAATCAGGCCTGTATGGAGGATGATTAAACAATTCCCTTTTGAAACTCAATTTGGCATTGAGTGCATGCTGCAGTATGCAGATGAGCATTGTCGTGAAGAAAAACGATGCCTGAACTCAGCATGCCATGTCTTTTTTTGCTTATGGCTGTTGTCAATTTCTTCAACGGTTCACAGTAAGCTTTTGTGTTAATTCAGTAATTGTGAATCAACAGTTTTCTCAAATTTTCATATCGACATTTGAACAAGTTCACCTGTGATAATAGGTGGTTGACCACTTCTTTCACTGTTGTGAATGTTTTTTCGACCTTCCTGAAACATATGGCACCATTGTCTTACCGCACTTTTACTGATGATATTCCCTCCATATACTGCACAAAGTTCACGATGAATTTCAACAGCTGACAAATTTTTTGCGTAAAGGAAATAGATGATGGCAGGAATTTCTTTGACAATTTAAACAAGAGTTTTATGGGAACAAACAAGCTAGCAGTATACTCATACTGCTAGTTGTTTGTTCCTATAATACTTCTAGAATCATCCTATAATACTTCTAGAACCACATTGAACTGGGCTATTCAACTGTGCAAATGTAGAATCTCTATCCCCACTCCTTCACGCAATACAAAAACTGGAAGTTAATATTCGAGTAGCACTCGTACTTGTGTTCATAAAAATTTGTTAGCATGTCATAGTACAATGTTTATTTTGCATATGCATTTCTTTTGTCTGTAAGAAAGTGATCACTTATGAAATTGGACTATTTAATTTTTTATAAAGCATTCTTTCCAGTAAAATAACTTTCAATTTAGTTATATCAGATGCCAACTGTCTGTTTGTCTTTTAAATAATGATGTACAATTGTTGTTTACTTATTAATATCAAGACCCACTGCTTTACAAAAATAAAGTTTGTTAAGTTTTTTAGGTAGTTCAATAATAATCACATTAATGTTTATCCTTGAATTCTGATCTAAATTTAAATTATTTATTCATGTAACAACTTCATTTTTGTCTTATCTTAGCTTGTTATTTTTAGAATTCAAACTTCCATGCAACGCTTGGAATTCATTTTTTTTTCTGTGACATTTTATTATTTCATCTATTTGATAGTGACATAATTTTGTGGCTTTTAATTTCATTTAACTTGTTTTTAATTTATTTTGACTGACATTAATTCAGATTCATGACTTGTTTTATTTATTGTTTTTTTTAAAAAATATTTTGTGTTTAATATTGCATTTTTTCATTACTATTATTTTTATTAGTTCATTTTTCAGAATATGGATTTTACTCTGATTTTGGTTTGATTTTTTCCATTTGTGTAATTTTTTTACAAAATTGCAGATTGTTTTTTAGTCTATATTAAAATAAGGCATTCTGTTGTCTGTGGGTAATAGTAACAGAAGAGAAAAAATTGCTTTCTTTATGACTGATATATATTCGTAAAATGAAATTTTTTAGTTTGGGAATTTAGTTTTATTATTTTTTATTGGATGATTCTTATATATCTAGAAAAATATTTCGAATAGAGCTGTCGATTTCATGTAAATATTTAGAATTAAATGAAGTTTTTTTTATTAATTTTATTATAGAACACATCTTTTTCAGCTTGTTGGTTCTATATTACCTAGAATATTTCAACAAGTACTATAATGGAAATTGAAAGGTGTGAAGTATATGAATAAAATGTTGAAGTCTGAAGCCATATTTAATAAACTAGTTCCTAAATTTACTCAATACTGAGCACAGCAGTTTCACAACCTTCTGTTGACATTTTGTAATAGTTGAGAACCATAACAGTTGATGCCTTTTAAAATGTGTAACAAAAAAGATAACAGAAGTCTTTGTAGAGTAGTATTGTTACATTTAGATATTTTTTTAATTTTTGTTTAAACAACAGAAGTGCTTGACTTCAGTGAAAATCAGAAGAATAGTTGTGTTGAAGCATTATGTATTTTATATTAAATTATTTAATGAATTTACTCAGACAATCTTTTTATTGTTTATTATTTTATTAATGTAATTATTTAACAATATTGCATTTTAGCTGGCAGTGTATGAATTACAAGTACCTGTGATAGAGACTGGAGGAAGAGACAATAGGAAAATTCTTGCATCACATGAGGACCAGATTAAGGAATTAAAAGAAGAAATTGAGAGACAGGAACAACTTATTGCAGGTTATGAACGGGAGAATCAGAAACTGTTTCAAGATATGTCTGCTTCTAAGGTAGGAATTGTTTTATTAGCTTTTTGTTTAGTGAGTTTTCACTGATTTTTGTAACTTTCAGTCCTTTCTTGATAAAGGAAATTTACATTTGTGCAGTTATACTTGTATGTTATATAATTAACTTAAAATAAAAAATCAGTTCACATAAATGGAGTATTGGTACAATTTTTTGTTTACAAACAATTTTTAATTTTTTGATAACTTTGTTTTATTGTTGATGAAACATATCTCTCAGCTTAATTGATAATGTTATTTATAGTTTATTTTAATTGTATTATTTTTTAGGTAATTTTAGAATTTATCCATGGCTTATATGGGACTTCTAACAGTTAGAAGTAAAATTTAAAATTTTTACTTTTAACAAGTTTGCTGTTATACCTGCAGATCTGTAGGAAAGGTGAATTACAAATTTGTGGTCTCGAGTATTAATTGTTTCATTAATTTTGGTGGGATAGAGCAAGTTATGAATGTTTTGTTTTTCTGTGAGTACTGAGAAAGGTTCTATTTTTACCAGACTACATACATAAGAAGAGTGGTAATGTGTTTAACTGTTATGTATGTTTTGTTCCCTTCTGTTTGTTTGTATATTCTGTTTTAACTGTTATGTATGTTTGTTCCCTTCTGAAGTTTCTCATATTGACCAATTATAACCAACTTTATGCAGTAACAGGTCTTCGGGTTGGAAGTAACATAGGTTATCTTAAATTACCATAACTAAAAAGGGGAGGGAACTTTGATGGGGGAAAAATTAAAAAAAAATTATGTTATTTTCAAATTTGAATGATTTTATTCCATAAAACCCACAAATGAGTACTATAATAATAAAATAATTATTAAAAAATAAAAATTTCACTAATTTTATACATCTAAGTAGAATAATTATGAAAAATGAACAAAAAATAGTTAAACAGGTTTTTCTTTCTTTTCTTTCAGGCATTTTTTCAGGATACAGTAAGTTAGTTAGCGATGTGAAATTTAATATTACTTCTACATTTTATAAAGTTGTTGGGTGCCTATTCAGGCTATATGAGGTGGTGGCTTTAATGGCCTACTCTTTGTTAATACCAACAGGCATGACTGCAGTTGCTAAATATGACTGATGTTTAGCAGTCATGTTACTATATCAGATCGATAGGAAGGGGAAGTGAGGTCATTGCTGAAAGTCAGTAGAACCTTCTAGAATTCAAGGACAAAATACAAGTTACAGATAAAAGCCATTTCCATTATGTTTAAAAGTGAATCCTAACCCATATATTATATTTCATTATTTTGTTAAAAAATTTATGTGAAATGCACCTCTCGTTCTATTTTTTGTTTAATTTCCATTATCTTGATAATTCCAATTATCTTGTTGATCATATCTTGTCTATTCTTTTTTTGTTTTATTTCACATTTTGTTACATAATTTACAATTACTAACTGATATAAATAATAAAATATCGATTCAGTTTACCTGTATTTTTAATAATGCACAGTGTGCATATGAAGGATCATAAAAATAAGCAAATAAATGAAATGAGGTGGTAGAATTTTGTGCCGGTTTAATGCCGTAACAGTGGACACCGATGTACTTTGGTTTTTGGGGTTCAGTTAACCAGACTTCTCAGGAATGGTTGGCCTGAATCTGTACAAGATTACACCTCATTGCATGTGACACATATCATCTAAAATTTATGTAGAATATTATTGTAGAATTTATGTAGATGTTGAATATGAAAGTATGCCCTGTGATTTTCATTGTGGTCTTGCAACAATAGACAAGTTTATACATTTTATTTTGTTGAAAACAAAATTATCTTCTATTTATGTTTACTAGATAATCCATTATTTAGATTTTTTTTTAAAGGCATATTTAAAAACAAATTCTTTTATTTTATACTTTTTATTAGTACGATTTTTAAATATTTAAGGGATATAAATGTAATTTGAGAGTTTTTGATATCTTGTACAAGGGTGTTTAAATATTACAAC
>JAAAKQ030502804.1:1902-16832 GCA_010016005.3 Zanna intricata | reverse complement strand
TCTGTACTACTTTTGTTGCTCTTTTTCTGTCCTTAAGTTGTTCAGCTGCATCCATATTGTGAACAATTTATTCCTCATGAGAATGTATTTTTGTGTTCAGTATTTACCATTCATCCCCAGACACAAAAATCTAAGGATGTTGGGATCAATTGATCTTAATGTAGCCAGGAATGTGGACTTCAATGACCAATTCGTTTTTCAGGGAAATGATGATTTAAGTAAGTGGAAACAACACTAGAGAAGTAGGGAGGTGCGCCATCGTACTGGAAGTATACTTTGGGTCTCAGCACTAGAGGAACATCTTCAAACAGCTGCAGCAATTCTTCTTGAAGAAAGTGCTGATTGACCTCAGCATTTAAGTGACCAGGTCTTAAGAATGATCCAAACAGTTGATTGTGAAGAAGGCCACACCATACATTGATGTTAAATCAGTGTTGAAAATTGCCTTTCACTGTTTTATGAGGATTTACTTCTACCCATGTGTAGTCATGATGTCATTTTTTGACACTATCTTGAGTGAAATTTACCTCGTCTGTAAACAAAACATGCATGTATAGTTGTCGATTTGTATTCCATCAGTTGCAGAAGTCCAACTGAAGTGGACCATCTCCTGTGTTGATATTGAACTGGGTATGAGAGGATAAAAAACTTGTTTTCTTTAAGTGTCCTACAAACCATTAAATGCAAAACTTCAATCTACTTAGAAAGATGTCATGCACTGCTCTAAACTGCATCAATACTAATTTCATCTATAACAGCATCATTTTGGGCATCATGTTTCATATCTGGTATGATTACTAGGTAGTGAACCTGTTTTCTGAAAATTGGGAAAAGTTGCGCTAATTGTTTTGGGATCTGGAATCCTGCAATTAGGAAAACTTATTTTTTATTCTACTATAGCATCTGTACAATTATTATTACACACACCAAAATGAATACCATGTCAGCGTATTGCTCTGTTGTAAATAAGTATGGCATTACTTCAATCATGTTCAAACTAAAATTCACAGAAAACCTTTGCTAACAATAAAACAGTTATGCTGTCTGATATAATTAATGTACCTTACAGAATGATTTAAATACTAATGCAATTTTGTGCATTGTTGATCAGCTGTTATTTTATTACAAACTTTGAAATAATAATTTTTCAAATAAATTATTGTATTTCGTCTTTAATAAAAAAAAATTTATAAGCAATTTTTATTTTATAAGTGTAACTTCCAGTTTTTTAACAGTAAATTTTGTTTTTGCAAATTTTTCGCAAAAAATGAAGTAACTTGATTTTTGTTTACAGGTACTTTTCAGACAAATGTAATGCAATGTACTGTTTCTAAATAGAATTCATATTTTTCTAACTTTTCTTTGTTTAATTCAAATTATTTTATGCTATTTTATTCAGAATTATCTTCTCGACAAGATTTGTTAAAAATTTTGTGTTTATTACACATTTAACAAAGTTATTGTATGTTAAATATAAAAAACAGGGTTTTTTTACTACAATTTAGTGGTTTTCCTCTCAGATTTCTCCAAAGTTATTGCAAATATGGTTCTTGGACCTTTATTCAATTTTTCAGGTCAAAAGCCATTAGAAATTGCTAATTCTGCTCCTTAATTAATATCCTAAAAATTTCAGTACGACCTCTTTACACAAGGGTAGCTGAAATCGTGTACAATCTATCACTAGTGGTAACTCACAATCAAAGCATTTTAGAACATATATATTTAAATTATTTTTTTTCCCGTTTTCACATGTAGAAAAGGTTATGAAAGTCCCGGGAAAACTTCGTGATATATTACTATATTACTTACAGATGCTAGTACCTGAACTTATTGTGTAAAATTCGTATATTTAACATTAATTAGATGAGGTTAGCGAGTGAAGTGAATGTAGGTTATATTGATATAATTTTAAGACTACATTTCATTTTTTGATGATGTTGCCATATACAGTAAGCTGCTTTAAGCTTGTGTGTGGGATATGGAAATAGAATTTTCCATTATGAATTTTACATTCATAAATATCATCCTCATTCATTCTCTGAGGTAATACCTCCTTTTAAATATTACCTTACAGGTTCTTGAGGCTAAACAGAAAAAGAAAGATGGTTATGTTTATATACATATGATTCGTTAGTACATAGAATCAGGATACCTACGCCCATTTCATTCGCTAACCTCGTTCAATTAATATTAAATACAATTAAAATTAACCTTAAATTACTTTTAAGACTAGCATTAGATCAGCAAAAAATATGTTAAGAAAATTATGAAAAATAATATGCATGACGGTTAATGCACAAGTACCCATTTTTCTCTTAAATTTTGTTTTTATTAATAAAAATTGAGTAATAAAAAAATTCTCTGCAAGTTTTGATAATGAAATTTATTTATTTTCTTTAATGAAGATATTGAACTTCAATCTAAAAAAACTTGTTTTATATCACCAAATTTTTCTGTTGTACATTTTATATCATGAAAACTATGGAGATATAGTTCTGGGACTAAATCTATTTGATTTTTCACCAAAAAAACAATTTTATCCTCTTATACAGTGCCTTAAAAATTTATTTCAGTGTAACTTCATATCACAGGGGAACTGAAATTCGGACAAAATTTCTTGTTAATCATAACTTGATAACAGAGTGTTTTTGGATATATGTTTGTATGAACGTTAATCTTTATTTCAAGCTCTGGAATTGGTTCCCAAATTATTTCCCTTTTCTCCTGAATCACTCTGTATATAGATATTTGTTTTAAAATTATTCATTTACACATTGAAAAGGTATTGAAAAAAAAAAGTAAAAATATGTGAAAACATATATGAAAGCTGTTGAAAAAAATATTAACATTTTTAAAATTAAAATATTAAAAAAAATGAAACATATGTTACAAGTATATGTTCGTCGTATGTATTTTATCTGTAATTATTTTAGTTGTAATTGTGAAAGTAGTGTTCACTGTTATTTTACATGATGTGTGGGCCTGTTGTAAATTTTTATATTCATTTATAATGTGTTTTTGTTGGATATGAGATTCCCATCTGCTTTGTAAACTCTTCTATTCAGCTTGTTATTATTTTTTTAATAACTTTTTAATGTTACTTTATGCCTCTAAGAGGCAAAAGTTTTTGATTATATAATTTTACAATTTGTTTTAAAATTGGCATTATTACTTTGACACACTACCTTTTTATTGCAGCTTAATCATAGTGCTTTAATTCTGTAAGTTATAAAAAAGTCTTTTGATTCTAAAAATAATATACTAATGGTATTTCAGTTGTTGCAAACTAGTTCCTTGTGTTGACATTCTTGAAATCTATGGGAAATCTATCCTACTTTGATAGTTGCCCAAGGACCCAGGATCTTTGTTTCGTGTTTGGTGGCCACACAATAAGCCTCTAATGGGTAAAGTTTTTATCAAGTAAAACTAGGCAATCAAAACTTTGTATCAATTGAATTTTGTTTGACGTATTGATAAAAGTATGTATTCAAGGATTGAGATACTACTTTTGATTTACAGTTAATATTTGTATATAATAGCGTAAATCTCAGTTTCATCCGGTTGATCGATCTTATGTGTTGTTTTGTGACCATATTGTTGCAAAATGTTTTTTTTTTTTTTTAAATATGATTCAGGAAGATTCTTCATAAATACATTGTCACTTCTGATCAAATATTCATTTTTAAAAATTATATAAAAGTTGGAATTTTCGATTACTTTTAACTTCTTTAATATATAATAAGACTTCTACAGAATGTTTGTGGGAAATTTGTCTCTTTTACTAATTTTAGAGTGATTCTGTTCTCTTTGGTGTTATTTTTTGGTAATGTTGAAATTTGTGATTAGCAATCGATATGGATTTGGTTTAATTAGGTTTGCTAAAAAAAATTTTTTTTTTTTGAAGTGATAATTTATTTAGGCACATTGTTGTAGCACTTTTTCATGGGTAAACAGCATTGGTTTCGCGTCACGCTCGAGCTGTAATGCTGTGAGTCATAGCATATGGCTTATGCACGATACATGTAGCAGATACATATATATATCTATATTTATGGCACTTTTTTGTAGGATCTTTATTCTAAAAAAAAATGTATTTGACTTTTTTTTTTAAATCAAAGCTTAATCCTGTAAAATGGAGTTGAAAAATGTTAAAAAAGTAAAAAAAAAATTTGAATCTAAAAAGTGTATTTACTATTATTTCGGAATATTAAACCACTGCCAAATATTGGTTTTTATAGCAAAATTATTATTTATTGGGGGTTAGGAGTGCCAATAGATGTGAAAACTAGGCTAATGTTATTGATTTTAATTTGCAAATTATGAAATTTTTATTGTTGTAAATAATTTGAAAATCCAATATAAAAACCACTGTCTAATTTCATAGTTTTAAGTTATTACCTTTATTGGCAGTCCCCAATGATGTGACTGCCTGATTTATTTTTTTTTTTTGAGGGGGGAATACATATACATACACCTCATAAATGGGGTAGTGTTGGGCTCACACAGTCTTCGCTAGATGTTAAGAATGAGTGCGTGTGTGTCTTAGAATACCAACAAAACCTAACCACCTCACCTAATTATCACATCCTAATTGATTTCACACTCCAGGGATGACCATTCATTCCGAGTACAGCAGATTGCCCACCCTGTCTCACCTACATCCAGAGGCCTCAGGTTGGGGTCTTCCCTGTATCATTGGAGAATTTTGACCACCCCTTCTGGTCAGCCAAAATGCCCCTCGTCAGGAGAGCTGCCCTTTCCGGCCCTACCCTATCTGGATCCGGAATGTGTTCCACATATCCATCACTTCAACTCGTTTACCCTCTCATACCTTGAGTGTCCCCTGTGGCATCATCAGAGGCGCCCCGCTCTTGCGTGCAAGTGATCTAAGGCGTCCTAGGCAGGGTACTAAAAATCTAAATACTTTTTATATCACTGTGGTTAAATACGGAAGTAATGTTGATTGTGCTCGGCAATTTAAGTAAATTTTATATTTTACCACTGACAAAACTATCTTCTTTATCAGAATCTTAGTTTCACTTGATACAGAAATCCTTTGTTTATTTAAATAAAAATTTTGTGTAAGAATGGGATTATGCATTTTTATTTGTGTATTAAAAAGTATGGAATATAAAGAAGTTTTGATAACATATTGTAAGCTATGCAGTTATTATTGTTCAGAAGCAGAAAGCAATCGGTTAACTTTCATTATTATTCTCATTTTTCTGTTCATTAGGTCATTAAGTATTTTACATTAGTATTCTGTTTACAGTTATAACACCTGATTGTATTTACCGGTCAGGCGCTTGGCAGGATGTCGAACTCTATCGTTAGCTATTAAATTATATTAGCTATCAGTGAAAGCAATACTAGTTCCATTTTTCAGTTATATTTAGTTTAATAGTTATTAAAATGCGTCGTAGTTTACATTTCCTTTTCGTTCTGTATCGTTTTGATGTCATTAGATTAATTGAGGTTAACTGTCAGATTAGTGTCAAAATTAAGAAGTTATTTATAAAGTTTTTATTTTTAGACGTTTCTAATAAATGTTTAATGTTTCTTATAATATTATATTACAGATTATTTTGTTGAGGATCGATTTAATAGATTTACGAATACAGTTTATCATTATTGTCCGTACTTTTTTTTAATTAAACAAAACTTTGGTTGACTTTTTACAAACTATATTTGTAAGAAATTTGTAGTATCTGTGTAGCTTGATTTTGTGAATACAATTAGCACACATGATACTAAAGTAGATTACCGTGCTGTATAAACTTACTTATGAAAAATACAAACTTACGAACAACGGAACACGAATAATTCGAGAATTCTATTACCCGATACGATAATCGACCTCTTACGTTATTGAACGACTGTGCTTTATGGTAATTACAATTACCGAAACTGTTAAACCCCTAAACCTACAATTTCTGTAATGAAAAAAAAAGTGTTTATTCTCGGCGATACGTATTAAAAATAAGCATTTTTTCATAAGCAAAGGGAATGGAAATTACTTTTTCTAACAGTTTGAGGTTCTGGTGCTATTTTACCGATCCTTCAAGTTATTTAATCTTTATATCATCGGCGAGTCGCTTTTCGTTTATCAGAAGCCGCAAATTATTATCTATTGCAAACTAACGCCTTATTTCTTATAAATTCATATTTTTATTTGTAGCGGTTACGGCCTGTGTTTTCTTCGACAGTACCTAGAAAGGTGTCGATATCATCGTTGAGATACCTTATTATTGTTATCAAACGATCGTTAATATCATATTCTCGCCGAGCGTAAACTGAACAATGAATGTTACAGTCTCCGCGAAAACTCTGTTTTACACATAATATTTTTTGGTTTTTTTTGTCAGATTTTAGTCCTACATTTAAGGAAGATAGTTCATGAAAGTATTTTTGTCGCGATTAGTATGAATTAAATTCATTACGTACTTGACTCGTTTAAAGAACGGTGTGAATATACTCTTGCTAAACAATCGTTCTAACTTCATCATCGTAATCTATCTGACTGGTATTAATACTAAACCCAAAATGGCTTTTGCCCGATTAATTTCTGGTATGTGTTGTAAATTTTGAGGTCCTGTATTATCGTCGATTGGTTTTATATAAAAATAAATCTTATTTTTTTTTAAAAGGTTTTTCCGATTGATAGAAAGTTGTTTTTTTTTTTTTCTCGAGCGTGCAGATTTAGCAGTTTTTTACTCGACTTCGTCTGGAGGAGATTGACGTTTGTGATCTGTATGTACACTAGTCTGCGATTGTTTCCGAAGGTCTCCAGCCTTCGTATAGTCCGGGGAAGACGGTTAGTTGAAACATGTTTGTATTGAAGCACTTTAAATCCTGTAAATCTCCAAAGAAAATATCGATCGGTTCTGCGTGAAATACTGTATTTAAAAAAGTTGTCTGTATTAAAATATCGCTACCGTAATGATTAATCTGTTTCGCATAAAAACGTTTTCTTAAGTCATCGATTATTATATGTTTTAACTAAATAAATACAAATAATTTTTCAACGTTGTCGAAAGAAAATCTGTTTTACTAACCATTTAACGTTTATCCGGAAGATTATGCTTAACAGTTTCTAGATCAAGAATAATTTTGACCTGTTTATACAGAGTGCAGCAGCATAATTTGTCGATTTGAAGGGCCGACAAAAACAAAGATGTAATAGGTATCGTTGCAATTACTTTTCCCCGAATGCTATTACATTGCAAATTTACTTTTTCATTGTTTTGAAAATTTTATCTGACAAGTGGCGCTCCCCATTGCCGATACACTGATTTATCAAAATTTGAAGCGTCGGTCAACTCTTTCCAGCATAGGAAGGGGTGGGTTGACTATCGCTTGGCAAATACTCTCCCTCGCTTCAGCAAGGATCCTTTGACGATCGGTGTACACGAGGGACTTAAGATACCCCCGTAAAAAATAGTCAAAAGGGGTTAAATAGGGTGAGCGCGCGGGTCTCTGAAGATCTCTCCTCAAAGAGATGGCGTCCAGGGAAGTTTTTTCGCAAAAAACTGCATTGCAGTTCGCGTCGTGTATGCCGTGGCTCCATCATGCTGAAACTACACATCCCCAACATCCCTTTCGTTCAAGCCTTAGTTAACAAAAAAAGAAAAAAGCAGCTGCATGCTTGCGTGCCGAGCGCCGAGGAGATCACAAAAAAGACTGCCTTACCGCCTCGATGTTTTAGGTGATCTCACGGACCGTTCTTCACATCTTCTCTTTTCAACATTCTCATGCTCCTGAATGTGTTTGCCCATGTAACAATTGATTGCCGACCAGAAACACGAGCTCGAGTGGGAGTCTTGAAGTGTGCGCGGTATGTTCGCTGCGAGGCGACGATCGAGCGACCAGTATAAAAATAAGCCTCTATAAAACGTGCGCTGTTCTTTCGTTCCCCGCATTTTCAGTACTGAAGTGGAAGGAAGAAAAAACTTCCGGACCTGCCCGTTCGAATGAGACCATCCGTACTCTTATAAGGTCAAACCCCGCCTCCTGGCATCTAATACAAATCGGGAAATTATGTTGTCGCACCCGTTATACTTACCATTTGCAATTAAATGAATCGTTATATACGTTTTATATGAATTAATAAATTCTAATAAAGTTGCGCAGAATGTCAGTGAAAGTTTGCTGTAGTAATCATCTCGGATAGACTATACTTCCAAATTTGTGGTAATAATTGCGAAAGATAAAAATTACCTCCATTAAAAAAACAAAATGTTATTTCCATGTAGACGTAACTGATTTTAATGATTGAATGCAAATAGATCGGTATGAAACAATGAAAGTCGTCGGTATTAGATCGTCAATGGTTTATCAATGTCATCATTAAAATCTTGACAGTGAAAACCTTAAACTCTGTTAATAGTTGTTTTTAATTGTTCTATTCTGAGAAATAAAATTAAATAATACAGATACCAGAAACACTGATCATAAAAAAATATATTGTGTCCGCCTGTGCAAAATGCGCTCGTAACTGTTTAATAGAAACCGGTCAACCGATTCAGTGAAAACCACTTGAAAATGTTTAACTTCTTGAAGTTAATGTAAAATTACGAAAAGATTTGGTGGCCGATATGTATAAAGTTTTTTGAACATTTATCTAGCAATTTTTTGTATTGTCATTTTATCGTGTAACACGTTATATACATAGAAAAAGAGAATTTTTTTTTTCGTAACCGTTGCCCAGAATTTCTTTCAACTTGCACTTAAAACTGGTAAAAAGTTACGAAAATGGTCTCTGATTCATCCACAGACTTATTTTTGTTCAGACAAATATTTAATAAATTATTGAAAAGCACAAAAACCAGATGATTGGATTTAAATTCTCATAATTGACAATATTTCAATTTCTTTTAAAAATAAACCCGTACAAAGTGATGGACGATTTTTGATTTTATTACATAGTCTTTCTTGTTTTAAAAAATATTAGTGGAGACAGCATTTATTTCAGCGAATAGATTGGAGGAGGTTTATCTCTAATTCACATTATTACGTACTCAACATTTTGTTTTAACGAAACATTTTTGTTTTAACGACATCTGTTTGAAAAAAAATCTTCTATATTGAAAAAGTATTGTGTATTTTAGTTTAACTTGCTTTTATGAATTTTAGTTTTGTATTTGTTTATTTAATTTTGTTATAGTGCTTTTCTGATGATTTTTAAGTGGGTTAATAAAGATTGTAAATTTTTGGAATTAGTTCATTAGAATTGGTCTGAAAGAGGAACCGCTCCAGGTAGGTCTGATTATACATTTTTTTTTATTAAATAAAAGAAAAAATTTATAAAAAAGAATCGAAAAATTGTTTAAAAAAAATTAAATTATGGTATAAAATCTATCCATAAGGGTATTCAAAAAATCTCTTTCTCTTTCGTTGTTTTCAGATCAAAGTAAAATTTCATCGATTTAGCGATTTCTCTAAGAATTATTACAGGCAAACAAATTTGTTATTTTGGTAATATGTTGTTGTTTTTGGTATATATCTGGAAACAGTTTAATTATCATAATTAAGGTATTAAATGAGGTTTGTATTGGGTTAATCGAGTAAGTATACTCAACTTTCGCTTGTATTTGTAAACCTATTTTTTCTCTTCATTAATTTTTGTTGTAAGACTTAGTGGCTGAGTCGGACATATAAACAAGAAAAATGGAGACTTTGTGTTTAATTTTATTGTTATGGCATTAAAAGAAGTTAAAGAAAAGAATTCGATGATGACGAAAATTTTATAATTTTTTTCTGCACTTATATCAACAGATTCGAATTGTAGTAACTTTTGATGACTGAATGATCGGTGCAGATGTAGAAAAGTACATCATTATTATCTAATGTTCCTCCTGGTGGAAATTTTCTCGAACCTTCTCATTCATCCCCTTTTAGTTTCTAATTTTCACCTCATCCATTAACCTTCCTTCTTTCTCGCTTACTTTCTCTTTCTATTTACCCTTCCGATGCAGTTTTCAAGATTTGATTTGCTATTACCGCATCTCCTGACCGGATTGCTTTCTTTTGTTTACTTCCCCTGTAAGTACTCTTTTTGCTTTAATCCTCATTGCTTATATTTCCATCCATTTTACTTTCATCCTTCATATCCATCTCAAACTCCTCAATCCAGTTTTTCTATCTCTTTCTCAATGTGCATGTTTAATTTGGAAGACACTCCATTTGGTTAAACTAAGTTCTTTAACACCAACATGCCCCTCATGCTGTGATCGCTACCGTCGAAAGAAATCACAGTTGCGCAAGGCGACTTTAACGCAAAGGTAGGCATTGAAGAGACGGCAATAATAGCGTACGATAGCTGTGGTCTTGGTAAAAGAAATGATAGCGGAGAACATTTACTTCACATCTGACGAGAGAAGAGATTCCAAACAACCAATACACACTTTTGGCAGCATCCTCGAAAATGGTGAGCGTTGGTCTCATCCTGCGCCAGATATAGCAACCAAATCGATTACGAGAATTTTAGAAAGATGAAAAAGTCAGTCAAAAATATAAAAATGTTCGAGGCACAGACTGTGGGTGGTACATCAATTGGGTATATATGTTTCTCAGAGTAAAGTTCCATGTCAATTTAGTTTAACGGAAGACTAGTCTTTTTTAAAATTCAAAAGACTAAACACCTTCAGAAACTAAAAAATCAAGTTCAGTGTAAAATATGTCAAGATCGAACAAACACCTTTTATAAAATGGGAAGAATTTAAAAACACGCTCCTGGAAACCTCAAAGGAGATAGCTAAAGAAATACGGCAGTCTAGAAGCAAACGAAACTGATTGTCCAGTTTGTAGAGGATGTCCAACTTGTAGAGGAACGAAGAAGCGTGAAAGGCACCATCGGTCAATCCTCAGAACATTACCGGAGATTGTCAGCTGAGATCCAAAGATCGTGTTGTCGTGGAAAAAATTCATACATCCAAGATATCTGAAAAAATTAAGGAGCTGCACGGGAATAATGAAATGCGGTCCATATTCAAAGAAATAAGGAAACTTACGAACACCTTAAATCAAAATCTAGGGTTATAGAAGCCGCAGATGGTAAACTTCTTACACTATCGGGAAATTAGAGGAAAATGGAAAAAGTACTGACGCGACATAGATTGTGACGACCAAGAAGAACTCGTGGAGATAATGTCCAATAGGGAACCAAAAATTCTTAAAGAGGAGGTGCGGAAAGCAGTAAAGAAGAAACTGAGAGACAACAAGTCACCAGGCTCAGATAGTTTCACATTGGAAATGATTAAAACAGCGGATGAATTGGGTGTTACGACTATCCACCAGATCTGCAAATACGTATGGTTTACCGCCAAATGGCCAGGTGGGTAGGCATCCTCGGTGTTCATAGGTCTTCATAAAAAAAGGCTGCGCACAGCAAAAATTAAAGAACTATTTCAAATATGAGTAAAATTTTGTTGTATATACTCCACGATACTATCTGGACTGAAAATTCCTGCAGAGCAAGTCGAATTCGTCAAAGAAAAGAGTACGCATGAGCAAATCCTAAATATTTGGCAGGTGGTAGAGAAAGTCAGAACGTTATTACTCCTCTTGAAATGTGGCCCCTAGATTACGCCATGGCCTTCGATTCAGACACGTGGAAAGATCCGTGGCTAGTATTGAAGGAGATGGGCGTTCTTGATCATCTTGTTACCCTCATTTGGAACCTATATGTCCACTAAAGAATATCGTAGTGGTTAGACTGGAAAATTATATAACGGAACCCTTTTACCCATGAGAGGTGTACGTCAGGGATGTATTCTTTCTCCGATGTTATTCATAATTTACATCGAATACATCATATCGAAGAGCCTGAAAAACTAGCACAGCGGTATACGAATAGGAGGCCCGTATATAACCAACGTAAGGTTTGGTGCTGTTCGCAGGCTCTGAAGATGAAATTAAGGAGAAACTCGACCGAGTTCAGCAAGAAAGTGAGGGACTAAGACTGAAATTAAACATCGGCAAAACAAAAGTTATGGCCTTCCAATGATCTTCCAGTCAGTGATGCGCTGTGATTTTAAAATCGGATCGCTTCATTTATTTAAGATCCACTGTAGATAAAGATGGGGAGTTATCGGCTGAAATACAAAGAAGTATTATCTTGGCGAACAAGGCGCTTACGAAACTGACATCTATTTGGAAGGATAGCGCAATCACGAAAAATACAAAGCTGAAACTGCTTCAGATACTAATCTTCCCATAATTCATGTACGGCGTTGAAGGTGAGAACAGTCAAGATGGAAGATCGCAGGAGAATTAATGCATTCGATATATGGGGCTACAAAAGAACGCTCCTTGTTGCACGGACGGAAAAGAGGATGAACAACTCGATTATAAACGAACTCGTTATACAGAGGAAGTTGAAAATCTTAAAAAGTTAGTCATACAAGAAAAAGTGGAGGGTAGCAGGTCACGCGGAAGACCGCCGAAAAGATGATTGGACCAAATTGAAGAGGTGACTACGTTACTCGAAGAAGGACATTGATTCGAATGGCTGAGGACCGTGAGCTATGACGAGAGTTGTAGGCGTTTTATAAATCGGGTCACTAGCTCTCAATCCTTCTTTATCCTTTCATTTATTTCCATTGCACTTTTCCAGTTTTCTGTCTCCATATTTCCCAAAATACCTGTAATTTTTTTACTTTTTCTATTATTTCTTCACTTTTCTTACCAGTAAAAGCTTTTTGTTATTTACTTCCGTTACTTTAATTTTTTCTATATTTATTTTTATTCCATACTCTTTCATCTTCCTTCCGGGACAGTTAACGGTCTTTGAAGCGCGTGTGTGCAATCAGCTAGAATTACCATATCGTCAGGAAACCTCTGGATCTTATCTTTCTCTTCCTTCTACTCTTATTCCTTCTTTTCCTCTTTCTTCTAATATACTCCTTATCATATATTCAATGTAAATGTTGAACAGTATCGTTGAGAGTCAGCATCCTTCAATAACCGACCCAGACTCACCTGGTCAGTTGTATTCTGGACTTAGGTATTGCTGCAGTTTGTTTGACATATAATTCTTTTGTTAGTTTTTCTGTGTTTTCATTCTAATTTCGTCGTTGTATAAATAATCGTAAAAAAAAAGGTTTAAATATTTCAGCTGTAGTTACTAAATTGTCAGCGATTTCGATCCCATTATAGATTCATAAATGTTTTTTTTTTCAAAATCTTTATTTCGAACAATTTGGTCAATCTTATTAACTTATTAAAATACCTTCAAGATATATAATTAGTATAAATTCTAAGTTAAAAAGTGTTTCTTCTTTTTTAAATTACTAAAGAGATTAAATAGCATTTAATCCTTTATTTACAAATATTATGTATGTTTATTATAGCGTAATTAGAAGAAACGGTTTATCTGTCTGAAGATTGAGGTTGTTACTTAATAACCTCTTTAAAGTCATAATAAAAACTTCCGTTGGCTTAACTTCTTGTTATCATTTTGCAATACAAAGTATTTTAGATGTATTTTAAGTTCCTTTAAGTTTTGTAGAATATACACAGAAACTATTATCGCAATTTTTAACTTATTTAGTGAGTTAGTTTATCATTTATAGTTTATTTAGTCGTGAGTTGTATTATTATTATTACTATTATGATCATCACGTTAATAATTTATCATTGTTATTATTATTATTATTATTATTACAAATATTATTGTAATTACAGCCATTTAAAATCTGTCTACCATAGTGGTTTATGTCAAGGTTACTGGTGTGGTTTGAAAAACTATATTTTCATATTTGTTTCCGGTCAGATACATGCTTTGGAAAATTTTTCCCCAATTTGGTACAAATTACCGAAAATACTGTTACTGGTTAATATACCGAATTACCGAAAATACTGGTTAATATAATAAATTAACATATTTATTCATTGTTTACACTATATAGATGGGAACTCTTGAAAATCTTAGTATCATTTTGTTAAACCTCATAATTATTTTATTTCTCTTTGAATAGCGATCGTCAATGGATGTTTCAGTGAAACTTGATCCGCATCATACTTTTAATGCGAAACAGGAGTTAAGTTTATGTGTTTCTAAATTTGTGTAAAGTAGGAAAACAGAAGTTATAAACAAAGTCTGAATTTTTTAATTTTTTTAAAGAATTACTGGGTGCGAGTCTGTTAGTTATCAAGATTACTTATGAGCAAAATAAACGATAATTTCTTCTACTCTATTTACTTTATTTGTAGTTACGTTTTTCCAAAGGTATTTTCCAATTTTAATGAAATGAAAACCAGATTGGGATGTAGCCAGTCTATATCTGAAGCTCGTAATTGACTTCAAACGTAAACTGGTTTTCTTTATTTTTTATTATTTAATATGTAGGCTCGATAAACGTCTATAGTAACGTGACAGTTGTACATCGTGTAAGTGGTTTAAGCGTTCGTACACTTAGCGTTTAAACACGTCTGCTGACATCATCTACCCCTTTCAATATATTTGCAACACGAGTGCGCGTAGTCAAACGGAGAGTATAGCTACCCTTTTAAATATGAATGTAATCTGATGACTTCGAAAATACGTAATATTCTTAACCGTATGTACATTATTACGTACTCTTTGGGAGTTTTTAGGTTGGAGACGATCCGCCCACCGGGCTGGTCTAGTGGTTATTCTACATCACAAATCAGCTGATTTCGAAGTTGAGAGTTCTAAGGTTCAAATCTAATAGATGTAGTTACTTTTATACGGATTTGAGTACTAGATTGTAGATAGCGGTGTTCTTTGGTGGTTGGGTTTCAATTAACCACTGTTCTCAGGAGTGGTCGACCTGAGATTGTACAAGACTACACTTCATTCACATTCATACGTATCATCCTGTGATACCTTACGGTAGATCCTGAGGCTAAACTAAAAAAAAGTTGAAGTCGATCCAATTAAGGGATGTTAGATGAATATACTAGTTTGT
>JAAAKQ030502782.1:0-20310 GCA_010016005.3 Zanna intricata | reverse complement strand
AAAAAAAAAAAAAAAAAAAAAAAAAAAAAAGGAAAAAAAAAAAAAAAAAAAAAAAAAAAAAAAAAAAAAAAAAAAAATGAGACTGAAATATTTTAAAAATAGAATCAAGAAATGAAATGAATTATGCATTTCAAAAGCAATTAATTTCAGTAAATGATATAAGCATTTTTATTGCAATAAAAATTACCTGAATGACAAAAAAAAAAAATGTTAAGAGGTACAGTTAATTAAGTTAAGCGGCATATTGGTCTCAAATTTGATTCTTGTTAAAAGAATAATTAATTATCATAGCATCACAAGTATCTGTTGTCATATAATAAACAGTTAATAAAACAACCAAGAAGTCAATGGTGGTTTATTATATATTTTTGCTAATAGAGGGTCGTATCTGAAGACAATTTATTTTATTGGGTAGGTTGGTAGGTACATAATTTTACAGTATTCTGACATACTTAAGAAGAATGTAATTCTAAAGTAGCAACATGGAATCTGTTATACAATCAGACTTTTGTTTAAACCGTGCTGAAAGGAGAGCAGTTTTTTGATATTAGAAGACATTCTCTAGTCTAGACAAAATTTGCTGCTAAAACTTTATCAAGATGAAGATGATAATTTGCAAGTTAATGCAACTATCGATAATTTGAATACAAAAATAAATGACTATAGTTTCAATCATAACAAAAACATTGTAATCAACTGGTATATCCAATTTACAAGACAGCAAATGGAAAACTATCATGGCAAACAATAAAATCACGCTATAATGGAAACAAGATCGCAAAACTATGTTACCAAAGGTAAACTTAATATTTTTTGTTTTAATCGGTCCAGGAACTTTTACATTCCCATTGTTCATAACTAAAATAAAAGACCCATAAACAAAAAGAAAAAAAAAATAGTTTATATTCTAAATTTACAAATATTGAACAGAAATAACTTACGAAAAATATATGTCTACAAGAATAAAACACAACTCTTTAATTAATTAATGCTAATTAAACATTTTCTTTCATGAAATTATAAATTAGATCGTAATATTATTAAAAGAAACCAAATAATAAAATTAACAATATTTTTCTTATAAACATCTGTACAAAAAATAGTTATTTAATAAAAAAAGGGTTTATACATTAAGTCAAATACATTTCTATTTAATACTCAAATGTTATTATGTAAGCTTTATCATAAAATAATGTTAAGGAAAATCTTCACTAGTACAAAAAATGTTTTCCTTCCTTTTATTATTTATTTATTTATTTTTTTTAATAAATAATCTATATTTTATCATGTATAAATTTAACAACAGTTTTCATTATGAGAGAATAAAACCCAAAGCTAAAAAAATGTGTATAAAATAGAACTATTCATTTATTTAGCTTTTACTATATTTTTAAACCTACAAAACTTTTTTTGGTAATAATAAAAATAGCACAAAATACATTTAGTAAAATAGGAAAAAAAAAAAAGTTAAATGTCACGCGATTTGTAATTTATAAATGTTATCTCAGTTCTTTAAAATAAAGTCTCTAAAAAATATAAAAAAAGATAAATAGTAATATTAGAGGAAACATTATTTGTTTCATAAACATATCACAGCAACAATGAGGCGACATCTCTATATGAAATAAAGCCTTCCTTCAGTTCAAGCGATAACTAATGGTTCATCATCAGAAAATCCACGAATTACTGGAGAATCTTCTTCATCTGAAATCATATAAAGTTAAATAAATAACTGTAAAATAAAAGTAAAAGTGATACAGACGGGAATTAACAAAGTCCTTTACAAGTCGGAAATCAAGCTTAAAAGCGGCCGACGCAACACGGTAGCAGCTCAGATGTTAGCAAAAGTGCAGTATATAGCTCATACATATACTGGTGGCCCAGTATACGTATGATGTATGGTGGTGGTGGGCACTCCCACCACACAGCTAGCTGATCGCACAGATCCCCATTCATAGCAGCGCTGTGGCCCCACCACTACAGACTCAAATAACAGAAGGCTTACTTGTGTGAATTTTCAATTCATCATCGACCACCGCCTGGAGAAGACCAGGAAGAAGAAGAAGAAGGAAGAAAACAGAAAAAGTTCCCTGGCCGGCTCAATATGGGACCTGGCAGATTAATCCCTGCCAGAGCAGCAGGCCTGGCCAGACCGCTGAGGGAGCCACTGAATGCAGATGCTACCTTCCTGCTCCAACTCATCGAGCTTCAATCGACCTGGCCAGCAGATGTTGTTGCAGAAGCCTGCCAGTGTGGGAACACTCAAGGAGAACCGCTTGCGCGCTGCGCCAGCGAAAGATGACGCCCTGATACTGTGGGGTTCTGGGGGAACTCCAATGCCCCACTGCTACGCTGTAGTGGGAACCCAACTGTCACTAAGGGAAAGCCCGGTCTAATTTCAATGGACGAGCCACTACTCCCCGACTGCAAATGAGTCTACATCAGTAAATAACTATGAGCAATGAAATGGCCACAACGTCATATTAAATGATCACTGGCTGAAGTCACAAGAGCTTGCCAACATCGCTAACATTTTGTTAGACCGTGTCCACTGTTTTATATAATTCTTTGAGGTATAAAAAAGCAATTCAAATGATGAAGTCGAATCGAGACAGCCACTCATTTTTTCGTAATTGGACAAATTGTATTACACTAAGGATATTAAAATTTTGAAAGGCCAGCAGTCAAACATAAGTAATTGCAAGGTAACTATGTCAAAAAATAATAAAAAATTTCTGTAAAATCTTGCGTTTTCTTTGTCAGATAAAGAAATTTGCGAATAGCCCTCATATGTTCTGCATTGGGGGATCTTCCGTGTTTACAGAGCAAGACGGGCTTGTTTAATATCAGGTAATGATATTAAACAGTTATATAATTCAAGAATCGAGTTACATAAGCTACTATAAGAACAAACAGCTACCCTTCTAGTATTTATTGAATTTTTTTTCTTACTGAATACAATACATCAGTGTTGTTTCAAGATGTTGAAAATACTCTATTGTAGGTGTGAAAAACATTTCTGATGGAAAAGCACTGCAATACTGCCAAACACAAACACTGTGTAGAGAATTTTACACAAAATTAGACAGCCATTACTGTTTTAGAGATATCACAACCCTGATTTTTCAACTAAGATATACCTAAGTAATTCATCCGAGTTTTCTAAGAATTTTTGTAAAATTATGGATTTATCAATAATCTTTGTATAAAATAGAGATGTGGGAAGTAATCCATTTTTACTGATCTCACCAAATAAATACATTCGAAAAACTATCTTGCTTAATAATATGATGAACAGAATATGAAATATGACGAGCCTGGCGAAGTATTTCTATTTGAATCTGAAAAGTTAAAAATAATGAATAACACCTCTTTCATTGCTGTTCTTTTACAGATCATATTTTAATAAATTTTAGGGCATAGAATTCAAAAACCGGCTACTTGATCACCATTCAAGAAGTCACATATCAGAATATTCATTCTTCTCGAATGAACAGGAAGAAAAGTATATTTTTCTTCTGTTGGAATAAATTGAACCATGTACCTGAGAAATAGATACTTTGTATAAATTCTTTTATCAATAGACAGAGACAGAGAGTGATCAAAGTGGGTTTATATTTTGTGCTAAAGCCAAAAAAAAAAAAAAAAAACAAAATGATAATGTAAATACAAAAGTATTCAAATAAGGCAATAAATAATCTAAACCAATATGGAGGATCACAAGTCCTTAAAACACTGATGATTTACAGGACCTGATTTATTTCAAATTAAATATTCCTAGGTTATTTATCCTATGCTGTTAATCATTCAGAGGCAATTTTGTGGATTTATAGAATTTGTAAAAAAAATACAGGAATCCAACACAATAAATATTAAATAATACAACATAAAAAAAATTTATTTAAAAAAAATTTTAAATTTAATTTAAAACATAATTTAAGAAAAAAAGAGTATAAGATAACACAACTTACCCAGTGGGTCACTCTGTGTAAAAGTAGCAGAACCTGAACGTGAATTGTAATGGCTATTAGCGAAATTTGTAAAATTATTCTGCAGTCTACGATGTCTGTAGATATAAAACACAAGTGCAGAACCTAATGCTGCCATAATCAGCAATGCAGGTATTCCCAGTGAAACAACGTTTTTGTCTTTCAATAATGATGATCCCCACGCATCTGCAAAATTTACAAATTAGTAAATATATTTATTTAAGAAATATCTTCAAGGTGCTTTTGATAGTTAAAAGCATTAATAAAAATGATTACAACATTCACAAAATTTTAAAATGTAGGTATGTAAATTCGTTCCTTTCTCTTTCCAGTCATTTAATAAAACTTATTATCTACATCATAATTTTACTTAAATACTATACATTTAATTAAATTTCTTTTCTTTCTATAAGTTTAATAATTAATTTTAAGTTTAAATAACTGAATCAACGGTTCTAATCTTTTCAAATACATGCTACACCACCAACATAATAGTAGAGTTATAGATGTAGATAAAAAAGTTTTAGTAATTGTGGAAGGAGAAAGATGCTTCCTAGTTAAATTTTTTTTTTTAATTTTTTGATTATTAAATGATCATCTAGTTATAAATGAATAACTAAAAATAAATATAACACAAAAAGAAAATATCAACGATTACGAGGTGCTGGATAAAGAAATAAATTTCACCTACATCAAGTAATCCTTTAATTAGGCATCTTGCTTTTTGTAAAATATGATTTTCCAGTGATTATTTTTCCTTTTTATTTCCTTGTACTTGGTACAAGGAAGTACTGTAATAGCCAAAAAGTTTGGTTTTCAGATTTCAACAAAAATATCCATGACAGTCCCTGAATGCATTTTGACTAGTTTCAGTACGACAATAATACGTATGTATCTGCATAATTAAAAAATTATTAGCTGTAGGATATTGAAATTAGGGCTATTGTAACGTCTAGCTATGCACCTCCCCTTTTGATTGCAATCGACTGAACAGTGTCCAAAAAAGCCCAAAATTTCAAAAAAAATTGAATTTTGGGCCTTGTCTTAACTGCCTCTTAAGCCCTCACCGAGAGCATTTCAATAATGCATCATAAGTGGTACTTATTTTCACTGGTTTTAGAGTTTTAGCGAAATAAATTCTTACACATCAGTTTGAATCAAGACTTCATCTCCATTTTCTTTTTCTGACATTTAAAAAAAAATTTAAATATATTGATTTATTAATAATTATTAACTGGTGATTGTAAAAAAAAAAAAGAATTACAACGTATAACAATTCAATATAAAGAAAAGGAAATGAAAAAAAATCAGAAAATTATAATATATAATCATATTACTTTTTTGGATTTTTAATTTACAGTTTTGTAGTTTAATTTCCATTTAATTCTGGAATTTCTGTTTAATTTTATCTACATTTAAGTTAACTACAGAGTGACTGAAGAATAGACCCTCACGAGAACAACAAATGCACTGAGGCATACATGTCCAATTTTTAATAAATTGCAAAAAATTCTCTATCTTTTAGCTCATTACTCCTCTGATATTATCAGACAATATTCTCCCTAAGACAGAGTTGATCATCATTTTGTTTATTTGTTTTTTGTTGCCAATCATTTAATTGTACTTTGGTTTTATACATTTCTTTCTTCATTTGTGTACACAATCTGTAGTTTTCAAATTTTCTCTCTATATTCATCACCCTACCCTCTCTTAATATTTTTATCCTTGCCTTGGCCTTAATGTTTTCTTCCTCTTTAAATTTATCATCTCTTAATCTTTTTATCCTTGCTTTGGTTTTAATATTTTCTTATTCTTTATATTTATCATCTTCTCACTTTCAAATGAAATAAGTTGAAATGAAGTGCAATAAAAAATATGTATATGTAATTTAATAGGTGTACAAAGAAGTCATGTGATGTCCACATCAGATTTTTTTTTAATTTATTTTTTTGGTACTCCTGTAAAAGCTGATGGTTCAGCAGTATTTTGATATTCTAAAGATGTACCTGTGAAATAAAAGGTCAAAGGCCAAAACTTCATTCAATGAACAAATTTAAGTATAATAGTCAAGTTAAGAATATTGGGTGTGGTGATCTTCATCCAGCTTTGTTTTTAGATTTATAAACATTAATCAATTGGTTATACATCATTATTCAGATATTTATTACAGCTAACTTGATATGAGGCCAGTAAGAAATCACAACCCTTATTTATGTAATGAATTACACAGCTTGTTACTTCTACGGATCACCCAGCCAGTTTGTGTTGTTAGACCTGACAACTTAACAACGGAGCTTGAAAAGAGTATTACGTGGCTCAGTTAAAATATAACTGGTTTGACCAAACCTCAAACTACTAATCCTATACAAAAGGAGGTCGAAACGACCTCCTTTTCGTTATATTATTGTTTTGTTCACATATTTGATGACATAGAAAGCACGATATAAAAATAAAAAATTATGTGGGTGAAGAAAGAAATTTTCAATTGCTGATAGCATTGTGAATAGTTAATAATCTGTGTAACCACAATTAAGTATATCTTCAGAGGGGTGAGATGAATGAAGTGTGTGAAAAATGCCATGCCTGACCGGGATTTGAACCCAGGACCTCCGGATGAAAGGCCGAGACGCTACTACTCGGCCACAGAGGTCAGCTAACCATCTGTACTGCTGTGATGTATTTTAACTTCTATTAATAACTCTTGGTTTTAGATTTTTACTTTTTGTAAACAGTTTTAGTTTTCTAAAGTTATTTTATTTGAACAGAATGTTTCTGTGAATCTATTTTCATCTGTCTTTTTATTAACATAAATTAAAATGAATACACATACCTTGAGAAACTTCCAAAGAGACTATTTCAGATAAAGCTGATGTATAGTTATTTGCTACGAGTTGTAAGGCAAACGAGTGGATACCTGGACTTAAATTATTTAACAAGAATTGTGAAGTATTTGTATCATATTTTGTAGCTGTATTTTTATCAACATCTAGCCCATCAGATACCAGCAGAACATAATGAATCCTGTAAAAAGAAAATGCTTTTAGAACATAAAAATCATACAAATTCTATGAAATTGAAAGAATCCAAATAGTCTGAGCAAAAATATACTGCACATTTAAAAAAATAAATATGAATTTAATATTCTAGACTGAATAAATGTAATGGTTTTTATTTATTTAAAATTATAGCATGCGGTAAGTAAACAACATCTGGTAATGTCAACACGATAAGAAATTTATGAGTTCTGAGAGCCTAAATGCTTAATTACAGTAAGTATATTATACTGGTAAAAATATTGTTCAAAGGCCGATGTAAAGTTTTAAAAGGTCAATGAACTGATGTTCAATGAATTAAAGAATTACATATGTTCTATCTTGAACATATTCCTTTTAAAAAAGAAAGATACATCAAGATACTTTATCTTAACTTTTGATAAACATTAACCGATATAACAAACACCGAAAGACATACAGATTTTGAACACCACTTCCAGTTAATTCAAGGCCAAATTTTTCAATCGCCAAATTTTTAATAAACAATAGGGAGGGTTAAAAATAAATTACATACTTTAATCCTTAAAAACTATATTAAATACATAGTTTTATAAAATACAAAAAAAAATTGACAATAAAAAAAGCCGCCTTGATCTGGAGTAACTATTAACGTCCAAAATTTAGAGAACATGATTTTTGTGTTACCAATACTAAATTCAGATTATATTTTTTTAACAAAATTATTTCAAACATTTACTTAACTTATGTGGTTAGGATAAATGTATAAAATATATATATATATATATATAAAAAAAAAAAAAAAACTTTACAATAGGAAAAATATTCCATAAATCTTTTTTAATATTACTAAGTAAAGTTTTTTATTTTACTGTACTGATGGTACAATAATATATTTCATTTTTGTGTTCATAATGTTTAACTATATACAAAACATGATAAAAAAAATATAACATTAAATGTGGGTGGTGGAATAATTGTAGATAGCACTGTAAACAAAATTGAGTTTTTAGGGTGCAGATAAATGCAGTTCAAAACATCAGATTACTGTTGGAGAAAATTACAACCAGTAGCAATTAAAAAAGGAAAAATTTCCACTGTTGAAAACACATTGTGATAAAATAACCAAATTAATAAAATAGTTTCAGAAGTTTTCTTTTTTTATTTAGACGTGCATGAGAAACAAACTGATGCCAGATGATGTTGAAATCTGAGAATGTTTAGAACTGACAGGAGGAGAATGAAATAATAATAATGACAAAACATATGAAAAAGCCAATCCTATTTCATTTAAACAGTTGTTTTAAAAAATATTAAAAATAATGTATTCAATTGGCTGAATCATTCAAGTAAAAGTACTTCAGCCAATGATTTGGAAGCTTGAATATTACTTGTTCATAACATTTGAGGACAAGTAATCAACCAATTGTGCACGTGCTTCTTGACATCTTCATTGTTTTTGAATTGTTATTTTCCAATTTTATCAAGTGATTCTTACAAGGGTGCAAAAAAAAACCACAGAAGGACAAATCTGGACCATAGAAAGGATGGACAAGGGTCTCCCAGTGCACTTTTTCCAATTTATCTCTTGTCAAAATCACAATGTGCAGCCTGGTGTTGTTACGAAGAAGAATGACATCACTTATGGGCATATCTTTTATTTCGGCAAGTGGCTTTTGTTGACTGTAGCAGCTGTTAATAGTAAGCTGCATTTACCGTTCATTGATTGTGGTGAAAATCAGTGAGTAAAATTTCCCTAGAGTCAAAAAAAATAGTTTCAAAAACTTTTTTGGCCGCTTCACTGGGCAGCCCTCATCCCTCCTTCACCACCAGTCCTTACTCACCATTTTTGATTCCGGAGTGTAATGACAGATTCATGTCTCATCACATGTGACAATGGATCCCCCCAGAAAAAATCCCCCTTCTTGCCAAAACTGAAGTCTCTTCTGAAGTCTTGCCTTCAGAAGTCTCTCACCGATCTCCAAGCTGACATGTTTTTGATTTTCAATCAACAACCTCAGAACCCATAGATGATACTCACTTCTGATGTGATTTCTTCAACAGTGAATTTGCAATCACCTTCAATAAGGTGCGAAAGGATGCTGTCAGCTGTGAGACTTGACCTTGGGCATTGATCATGACTGTTTTCTACATTTTCTCGCCCTAAACATTCAGTTCTGGGACAGTGTAGCGTCCCCAAACTGTATCTTTGAAAAAGTTAAAATTTCTGCAGGTTTAATGCTTTCATTAGTTAAAAACTTTATGTGCAATAGATGACGTAACCTTTTGCACACTCATGGTTCTACTGTCAACAGAACAAAGCAGAGCAGCTTAGCTGGTTCCCCTCTCAACAACACAATGAACATTAATCCCCCACTCCGCCATCCATCTCAGAACTGATTGTTGAATAGAATAGCAAAATTACCGTTTAAATTTGATTCATCCTCGTAATATGTTTTCTTAATCTCAACTGAATACCAGATAAGCAGTACTTATGTTAATCTCCCAATCACGCAAAATTCTTTCAAATGTAAAGAATATTTGAAAAACAAAAAATATCTTTCACAAATTTCCTCAAACCAAACCTATAAAGACATTACTGTTATCGGAAAAGTGGAAAAAAATGACTAAATAAAATAATCAATATATCTCTTAGAAACAAATAAAAATAATAATTTAAAAGAAACCTATACAAATAGTACCAATAATCTGGAATTGAACACTTATGGCAAGATGGCATAACACTAACAGCATAATGGGCTGTTATTTATTTTATATGACATTTTCTGTGTTTCTATAAAGTGCAGTGACATCATGGCCCCATTTAGAAATAATACATTGACAAGTCTGATACTATATGTATTGATAAAATTTATTCATACTTTAGATATTACTCGTGAATTGAGAAATAATTACCATGCTTCATGATTAAGCTTCCTAACCATGCTTAATATGCTTCCTAATTACCATCATGACA
Source organism: Zanna intricata (assembly GCA_010016005.3). Taxonomy (NCBI): domain Eukaryota; kingdom Metazoa; phylum Arthropoda; class Insecta; order Hemiptera; family Fulgoridae; genus Zanna; species Zanna intricata. The sequence goes on along the minus strand of JAAAKQ030502782.1, from coordinate 10,333 downwards.
ATAAGAGTAACACTATTAAATTTTTATTGAAATATAGTGGGGAGGTGCAGGTAAATCCAAAATGATACTACTGCAAAGATTGCAAAAAAGATTACTAAAAATTGTCAATTAAAACAAATTTGTGAAAGATGTTCCATTCTCGCTGAAACACCTTTTTGCTTATGAATATCTAATTCATCACTATGGTAAGCTTTCTGAGTTATTTTCTAGCTCAACTACCAGAACAAGAAACAAATATATAAAACTGCCAAAAAAAATTAAAGCTATAAGTGATAAGAATAATTACTGTAAGGCTTTAAAAGCGTTCAATCAGCTAGACAATGAATTAAAAAAAAAACTGAATATAAACAAAAGGTCAACCAAAATTAAACTAAAGAAATGGGTAAAAACTAATATATTGGAGTAGAAGTTTATGGACAGTGTAATATATATATATATATATTTTTTTTTAGATGTGATGTGTGAAAAGAAGTTTATTTGGTGTATATTGTACAAATAGTACGTAATATTAGTATTTAGGTTAATGTTAGTTACCAAACTGTGAACAGATAGCTATGTTTATCTCTGCTGAATTACTGAATGAATGTACAATTTTGTAATTATATTCTGGTTAAATAAATAAATATACTTGTATTTTGTTATCTTTTGTTTGATAACTGAACTATATTTCTATGTCCTTTTCCTTGTGTTAAAAAAATGATGAATGAAAACATTATACTGGTCTAACAACTTGAAACAATCCCCCTTTACTTTCCTTGTACAATGAACATTTATAGTCATGGTTTTTTACAGAATTAAAATATAAATTCTAAGTTAAAATATGATCCTCGATTACAGTTAATGCAATAAATTATGATTAAAATAACTTGAACATTTAAACAGGCATTTAACATCAGCTGATATATAAATAAATCAGAGCTGAGGGACACAACATTGTCACAATGTACAGAGAATTAATGTTGTAAGTAATTCTGGCCAGCAATGCAAGACAAGAAAGCCAGCAGGAGATCGGGAAGCAACCTCTAAAATATGGAGATCGGGAAGTCATCATCTTAGCCAGCGTTGCAGGCCAAAAGAGCGCAAATTTTTAAAAACACTTTGCGCTCTTTTGGCATATTACAATTGTAATATGTATGTTTAACAGTCGCTGAATAAAATTTAAGAAATTTTGGTTAAGAGAATTAATGCGATGGCAGTTGGTGGACAGATAATGATCTATTTGACTGAATGAAGTGCGAGATGGAAAAGTAGAGGCTGTTAGAAAATTAAAATTGATAACAGAGATATAAATCAATGAATACATTATGCTACTTATTTTCTCATGCATACTTAATTCAAGTACAAATACAGTTGTATAGTTGTATCTTTAATTAGAAAAATTCAAAATGGTATCTGATTTGGTTTACTCCGTATTCAAAATAAATTTGTGGTTTTTGATTTAAAGTTGTGTTCAACTGTTATAGAACAACCATTAATAAATGCTAAAGCACACAACACAAAGCAAAATTTAATGTTGTTTATATTCAGTGTAGTGTTATTTTTCTTTAATTATAATTTTTAGTAGTATAAACTGTTACTGTTGACATTAAATGCAAACTGTTCCAAGTAATGAACAGCTGACTAGTTAGCTATTCAGGCAGATACTTCAAAATTATCTTTTAGTTCTATAATTTTAAGATATATTTTATTTTAACTTTGTAAGTCATAACTGTAAATGTCGTATACTTAAACTGCAATATCGTATACTTGTTTAACCTCTGGAACCACCGTTCAATGAGATGAATGAATTGTAGCGTGTGTGAAAAATGCCATGCCTGATCAGGATTCGAACCCGGGACCTCTGGATGAAAGGCTGAGACGCTATCCACTCAGCCATGGAGACCGGCAATATCGTATACTTAAATGTTGTTAACTGCAATAGTGGTGTACTTTAAATGATGTAAATAATAATGACAAGAATAAATAAAATCAAATACTAGGTATCAATATCACTAATAATCATTTGATGACATGGGTAAAAATTTTAAGTTAAATGGCTATCTCTTAAATTTGATCTGCGAGGCTAATGATGCATTTTAAAGACAGATTGATATTAACTAAAAGCATTCATAATAATTACACCAGTAGTAAGTGAATTATTCAGTTATAGTGATCGAGCGGTTCTGTAAAGCTCAGTAAATAGTAAAAAAAAAAAAAAAAGAAAAAGGGCAACTGTTTATAAATTCTGTTGTGAGATTTGTTAGGCTAGAAGGCTTACCTGAGAAGTAACAATTTATTTTTCTGTTTCATTAAAATAATGTTTGGCTAGCTCATTGAAACCGGCTATTACAAACATAATTTTTTTCTAGTAACATTGTATGTTACAATGTTTGGCAATAATACATTTTTTTTACAGCATTTAGTTATGAAGGAACATCAGACAGGTGAAAAGGATGCGTTTGAAATTAAAGCGTTAAACAAAAACAGTGAAAGTATACAGATGTACAACAGCTGTTTCGAGGCGGTTCAATACCTATCAAAATAATTCCATCAGTCCCAGATATTAAATTTGGTTGCAGAATTTTGAAGAAATTAAATTAGCAATGAACAAAAAGCCTAAAACATATCTGAAAACATAAAACAAAAAGCACCTGAAAACATAAGACGCCCTAAGAGCTCTGATGCTATGAAACCCCAAATGGGATGCCTGTTGTCGTTCAGTTCACTCGGCTTGTTAGATACCAGTGTTACAAGTTTCTTCATAAGGATTTACATACAGATTGCCATAAAATTCAAGTGGCGTAAGCATTAAATGATGTCAATTAAGTTTAATAAGCTGAATTTTGAGTCATATCAATTAATGAATACCTTATGGACAATACACTAATGAGTATGAATCGTCTTTCTAGTATGCTGATAAACAAAACTTCAGTACTGATGACAAACAGAACTAACAAAATTCATCTTGAATGGCAAGCAATTAAAAGCGTTCATGAGAATGCTGTTAGCATCTCATCATAAAGTGATCTCAAATGAATGAAGAATTTCTGTCTCCTCAAACAGCGGAGAAATCTCACTCAATTAAAATACACGATAGCGTGACTCGGGTCACACAGCTAGGCGAATGATAAGTTCAGCAACACAATTATTATTAAATGCGGCAATAATTTTGGCCCGTGAGATCAATGTATCTCGTGCGACTTTCTTGAGGAACTGCTTGAAGAGTGAGGTATTCTCAGTGATCCTTCCCCCAGAAAATACTCAACTGATAAAAAAAAAAATTGTCACAAAATTAGTGAAATTCCTGTGGATATATTATCGATGTTTTATATAAAACTCGACTGAAGGTTGTTGTACGGTGCAGTGTTCTGAATTAGAATATTGAAGATCCAATTAATTGTTATTAAATAAAATGTAAAAAAATTTTATGTTTTAAATACATAAATAAAAAAATTATTATACTGTAAATCACCTTAAACAACTAATTTAATACAAAGAAAAACTAATAACTGTTACCCAAGCATCATTTTTTTTTTTTTTATTAAAATTAATATAAAATATGAGAATTGGGATTTGAATATTAAATAAAGATATAAATATTATTTAACTAAAATAATTTTTAAATTAATCTTCCAACTTATTTCCTTAATAAATCTTATTTCTTTTAATTTACACAGAATTTTACTATTATTTATTAAATTACAACAAAATTTTAATTTCTGTTTATTACTTTAAAACTGCTAATAACTAAAAGTAAAAATTTATCTAAGCACTGAGAACAGAGGTAAATAATAGAATAAAAGACTCTGCATCAGTATTATTCTAATTCATTAAACAATTAATTACAAGAGTCTAAGATATATTTTTTAAATTTATCTTTATAAAAATATAATGTGAAGGAAATAAAATAAAATCAAACATCCTACTATTTTTTTATTCACTAACAATAAAAATTCAAAGAAAGAAGATTAAAAAAACCTACTTCTTAGATTGTAAACTAGCAGGTAAATGTGGTTCTTTCCAAATGAAAAAGTAATCTCCATTCTTTTCCGGCAGTACTTGTAGCTGATGCGGTATCGGCAACTGAATAGCATAATGTTCCACACACGGTCCAGTCTGCGCTCCTTCAATGTCTGTCGATACACATATTTTATATTGTCCACCTGGATGTGTTTCCATTCTGTGCGTCACGGTTGTATTTTTGGTCGGTTGAAGCGTAACAGAAGACTCCAAATTTAAATTCATTTCCGTTACAGTAATCTACAGAAAAAAAAAATTAAATAGTTTTAATATTTTTTCCCACAAATATAAAACGTAAAAACTAATAAAATAAATTGTGCTATCACAATATAGCACAACATCATTAGGGTGGCACCACTTTGTGCGAAGCGGGTTGAGAGATAATGACTTGGTCTCACAATATGTAAATAAAAAAATAGGCAGCAATCGAATTTGAAAGACATTTAACTTAAAAACATCTTAATTACTGAAATATTTCAGATTGTCCTGATCTTTTCATTTTTCATGCTCATTCTTTGTAAGCTGTAGGGTGAGGTTCTTATTACACACAAACAGAAATAAAAGAATATATAAAAGAAAATTTTAATTACTTGTTCGGCAACTACTGCGAAATGATGTAATGGACTATGTTTCAACAGATTAATTTATTAGATTTGTTATTTCTTATTATGATCATCATGGTAACATGAGTCCCTTAATGTATTATATCTAAACACTCTTACACTAATACATACATCAATCTTATAAAGTACGTATATTAATTTTCATACAGTACATAGTTTTTACATAAATAAATTTGCTATTGGCCAATCCATAAATATTAATAATAAATAAAACATAGCCTAACACTGTTTATTAAATTCACTATTTCTTTAGAATAGTTTTTAGTCGTTAATCAAGTTTTGAACTTGTCGTAGCAGATCCGACGTAACTTAAATTTGGAGAGGCCTCTACTATAAAAAGAAAATTCTCATACCTGTAATTCTTTCATAGTAATCAAATCTCCCTTTTTACATTAAATTTTATATACTTTTTTAATACTACGACAGAACTCCTGTACAATGTTATCGTCACCAAGTCTTAAGAAGGAAGGAAGATTTTTTCTTTGTCCTGTCGTCCAAACCCCACCACTTTCCTGTCTAACACTCTGTCCATGTGAGCTTGTGTATACACACAAATGCAGCGTTATTTTATTTTTAGAAAGGACTACGTAGTATTTTATTTGGATTTAAATTGTTTTGTTTTAAAACTTAAAACTATAATTATAAAAATATGTAATGTACTAAGATAACATTTTGAAGATAAACAAATTATTCAAAATATACAAATTTACTTAAATTATAAAAAACAACTTATCTTAAATTTATAATGGTCACATCTTTCAACTGAAATGGCATCTAGTTTAGAAACTTAAATAAAATATCGTAAACAAACTTTTTTATTACATTTATTCAAAATTCAAATATTTACTCGCGACTGTACTGAATAAAATATTTTGAGCGCTACATAACATTACAGAAGTTATTACATTAGCGTGTATACTAGCTTATGTTCTTTTGTTTATATAATGTTTTCACTTTTATACTGATAATAAAAAATAAACATTAATGTTGCAAAGGCTTCAATTTTATGGTTATACATATTCAAACAAGTGCAAGTATATATATAAGTAGAGTATTTCATAAAAAAAAAAGGTGAAATATTTCTATTAAACTTTATTGTTATTATTATTATTAAATAAATCCAATATTTTCAAAGTTATAATAAACAAGATATGTGGTAGAAATATATGCAGATTTAAACTGACAAATACCAAAGTAGCCTCATTTTCCTTTCATATCGAGTCTAATTTTAAAATCCTACATCAATATAACATTATTATGACAGGAAACAGGAAGTCAAAATATCTATGTTATTACCATATTAATTCATTATCATTAGATTTTGACGATGTTAAACTTAAATATTACGGAAAATGGTTTTTAATCTAATAAATAAATTAAGAAAATTACACCTAAATATTTTATCAATGCGGCTAACTTTTTTTTTCACTAAAATGAAACAAAATCGAAGTAAAAAAAAAAAGTAAGGTTCAGTAATACTGAACGATGAGCAAACGATGAATGTGTTAAGATACTCATTTCTATCATTGATACTTTACCATAAATTCATACACGCACAGCTCCATTTTGAGGAGCTATTTGTATTCATGAAGTTGAGAGGTATACTATTAAATTCACTTCTAATATTTATCATTATTAAATATTCACACAAATTCTCTGTCCGAATATTATTGAACTTAAAACCTCTTTTTCGATTTGAATACTTTTTTGAAAATATTCTTATAAATGTTATTCCTAAATAAATAATAATTCTTAATTCTATGGCAAAAAGCATTTAGTTTAGTAAAATATAATCTGTATTTGTGGGTAGTAAATTTTATCTTTTTTTTATAAAACATATCCTTACACATTTTGAGGGAAATTTTTCTTAAGCGTTTTATTATTTTTATCATTATAAAATATTATTCTATAGCCTCCCTGTAATGGTTAGCTAAGAAGTACAACGTTATTATGTTTCAAAAGCTTTATGTAAATCTGATATTTGCATCAGTGAGGTTAAAACAAGAGATATCTACAGAATAATGTATAAAAAAAATTAACATAAACCGAAAAAAAAAAAAAAAAAACATGAAAAGATGAGAAATTCTCCAGAATATTCTTTTGAAATGCAACCAATACATCAATACATCCAACATATGATGCAATATTTTGAAAAAAAAACAAACTCTAATACAATAAACTAATAAATAACTTACAATGTATGAGACTGCATCCTGCATAACTTTACATGAAGATGACCAACTTATTTCCATCAAAGAAATATTCCAAGAGGGTGTGTGCACTGTTAAGTTTTTAGGTGCTGCTTTGGTACTAAATTGTGTCATAATAACAAGCGGTTTAGATGATAATGGGCCGGGTCCATACGGGCCAACCAGACCGACATCAAATATATATTCTTCACAAGCAGCCAAATCTTTTACCGTAGTTGATAAATTTGTTGTAGTTAATCCAGGACCTATAATTAATTCATAATATTAAATAAAAGTTAGAAAATTTTTTTAAAACTAAAAAAAAAAAATACTGAAATCAAATAATTGCAAATTATGCGCATAAACTTTTTCCACTATCAATTTGTCAGTTCTGAGGCTTCTCAAATATTTTGGAAACTACTTCTCTTTTACTAAGTTAGAGGAGCGTTTCTAGGGATTTATTTCCATTAGGCTTGGTCAAATCGGAATAGTTTCCTATCTCTATTTGTCAAAATATTACAGGAGACAAGGTTTTTTAAAATAAGAACCACCATTTTAATATTAATATAAAATTGAGCGACAGAAAAACTAATACATTAAAATATAATGACATGTGTATGATTTCTCCACAGTCATCACTTACCGCAACATAATTTCACATCATTCTTCTAGTTTTAATATTCTATTTTTGTAAAATTTTCCCATAAGTGAATGGGAAATGCTAGATGCAAGGCTGTAATTGTAAAATGAATGTTAGAACATTTCCCCACAAATTAATTTTAATTCTTCAACTATTTTGTTATGTAGAAACAAAATTATATAAACAGTTTCTCATGTTTTTTGTTCTGAATAGCATTCCGAACTCTGTAAAGATTTTCACTATTTATAAATGGCCATTTACAATACAGTATTCTATTACCAAGAAACAAAAAACCAATAACCCTTAGTTACCCAAAAAACAGCACCTACAAGTTTCCCATGTGAATGTTCTTATTTATACTTCTTGGGTCTCAGAATGATGAATGCTGTCACTACATCAATTAATGGTTTGTTTCAACATTAGTGTGCGATATTCAACTCTAATATTCAATCACAATATAATTAAGCAGTTCATCCTTCCATTCTTGTAGTGCTGCAGCAAGATATTTTTCCTTGTTATTATTTGTCAACATTTTTGGCACTAATCTTTCTGTAATCCAGTTTTTTATTAAAATTTGCAAATCTCTGAATGTTAAACGTACAAAAATTCATTTGCTAATTGTAATAGTATAAATTATTAGATTTTGTTTTGCTCAGTTTTATATAAATTTATTTGTGATCAAAGATAGGTGGACTGCTATATTTATTATTGTGATAAAAGTTGTATCTCAACAAAACATATGATACCATTTTTTAACTTTATCTTCACGGTTAAAATTTGGTTTGTAAATATAGCAAGCTCTGTTGTGGATTTCAACAGCAGATTTATTTTTTCTGTTAATAAATTGTTTCCCCGTACTAACTTATCATTTTGAATGCTACTTATTTTAGTATTCATTCCAATTACGTTTTGCACAGTAACACATGACTTATTGTTAAAAAAGATGACTACAGATACTAATAAACATGCTATTTGTTTCAAATTAAATAAAACATTAATTAATTATATGCGACAATGTTAAAAGGCCTCTGTTACTTAGAAAACATACAAGGATGAATCCAACTTAACAGTAATTTTGCTATTCCGTGAGCAAGCAGTTCTGAGCTGGATGGGGGAGTGAGGGGTTAATGTTTAATGTGTCAGAGGTAGCTGGGTTGGTTAGCTTTTCCGCTCTGTTCTGTCATCAGTACAGCTATGAGTGAGCAAGAGGTTACACATCATCTGTTGTGCAATGTATAAAGTTTTTAACTAATGAAGGTGTTAAACCTGCAGAAATTTTAACTCATTTAAAGGTAGTTTGTGATGCTATACTGTCCCAGAACTGAGTGTATACGTGGGCCAGACAATTTAAGGGGGGTTAGTGTCTTTTGGTGATGCCTTTTGGTAAACAAGGTAACGTTCAAGAGCTTATTGAAGTTGACAGGCAGTTCACTGTAGAAGAAATCATGTCAGAAATGAGTATCAGCTGTGGGGAGTGCTCAATCCAGTATCACTGATCATCTTTGCTGTGGGAGATTGGAGGTTATACTCAACTCCCAGATGGAACAGACCTGAACTTCTCGAGAACAGTTTTATAATTGGTGTTTCCACTCCAATCAGCACTTTCTTTGCTTTTATGTGTAAATTAGCTTTATTATGTGTAGAGTCAAGCATACGTTTGCTCAGTAAGTGACAAAACTCCCTCTAGGACTCTGGATGACGCGATCGTTTGAAGGAGGCCAGCAACAACCTGCCACTCGGCCCGGGTCTTCCAATTGACCCGTAAATCTAAGCCGGAGTGAATTCTCTCAAGTTCCCTAACTACCCTATCCCGCGCAAGCTCATAGCTAACGCTATCCGGGATCCTACATTCCGGGCAAAGTCCTGACTCTACTAGCCAAAACCTAGCCAAACTATGCCGGAATGCCCCATGCCCGGAAAGAAATTGTGTCACGTACCGATTGGGGGATACCCATTTATTTGTACACAAACTACCTACCTCAGGAAACAGATCAAGGGTATACCAACCCTTTGTGGACTCATCCCATCGCGCCTGCCACACATCCAAACTTCGGCCCTCTACCTCTTGTAAATAGGCCGAAGTAAGAATACCCGCTTTCTTGGCTAAATACCGTTCCTTACGCTCAACAGCTAGTAAGCCCAACGGTTTTACGCCTGCTATTACATTAACCGCCTCACACGAAATTGTCCTATAACCTCCTATCACAGCCAAGAGCAGGAGACGCTGGGCCTGCAAAAGATACCACGATAGCACTTATATACCATTCGATGAGCCCACACAGGTGCTGCGTACAACATTATTATTGCCTCACATACACCCTTATAAAGGATTTTCAACGTCCTAAAATTCAACCCCCAATCGGGATGGATGACGCGCCTAATGCCGTAAAAGGCATCCATGCGCTTCTTTTGCCACATACCGGAGATGCTCCCCGAAGCGCAACCGCTCATCAAGGATCACCCCCAGATATTTTTGCACCGTAACATATTGCACAGGGTGTCCTGCCATCATTAAACGTACACGACGCGTATCTGCTAATCTTCCCTTTAACAACATCATAGTTGTCTTCTCTGGGCTAAAAATCATCTTGTGCTGAGTACTCCACAACTGGAGTACAGCACATGCATGCCCTGCACGTGTTTCCAATTCAATTCGAGTCCCCTTCAACGAGCAGTAGCCCATCATCAGCATAAGCGACGATCCGGCAACTACTGAGCAAACGACACCGCATCAAGGAGTCAAATTCCACAACCCAGAGAAGGGGGCCTAAAACACTGCCCTGAGGACACCCCTTAGACAGTGTTTTTCCAACCTCAGTATCACCATCCCGAAGGACGATCGTTCTGTGGCTGAAATAACTTGAGAGAACCGCAATTTCATC